>JARFNZ010118666.1:0-11897 GCA_031763405.1 Balanus nubilus | reverse complement strand
ACTTTTTAAAATTTGTAAAATTTGTGCCGTTTTAAGACGGTTTGTTGGGTGCTTGGTCCCCCCCCCCCCCCCTTTGGATCCGGCCTTGCCACAGTTCAACCGATCATTGGGCGCGCACAATCACACACACACAGCTAATATGGCTATAACCTATAAGTCCGGCGCGGTGAGTCTACTGTCACCACCTGCTGCCATCCGTGTGGTCCGTCCATGTCCGTCCACCTGAGCTGACACCTGCCGTGCTGCCGACACTGGGCAGTGAGCAGTGGGCGCCTTCACGGAGCTCCTGCCGTGGCTCCGGCTGCACTTCGCGAGCGGTGGCTGCGGGGAGGAGAGCAGGCTCTGGCGGCGGGCGGCGGGCGGCGGGCGGTGGGCGGTAGCCGGGCTGCAGTCGGCCGGAAGCCCCTCGGTGGTTTGTCGGCTCGAGCCGGTCTTCCTGTAGTAGACCGCGCCGCACCAACACTGACAATTACCCGCATACCGCCGCCCCTCCGGCAGGACACCGACCAGGTAATTTGTCCGCCAACCGTGCGTAGGGCGGACTCGGGAGACTGACAGGTCAGGATTAGACAGGTACTACACGGGTACTACTCCGACCAGAAGTCAGGATGAAACGATCGATGAAATTCATTGAAGACTCAAGGAAAACGTTGTGCAATGTTATGCGAAGCGGCATGGTGTGCTCTTATTTGCGCCGTACCAAGCCGGATATGATCACGACATGAATCAAGTATACAAGTCATGCCACATTGAAAAAGCATGGTGTGCTTGGAGTCAGGTCCAGAGCCGTGCTCCCAGATCTCCTAGTGTCTGAGTTTGGCAGCCCTGGTGCAGTAGGTGTATCGATGTGGGAGGTGACGAGTGAAAGTCTGCGCATCGTGGAGGCATTTCGGCTGATGTCGGGATAGGGCAAACACGCGCATCTGGAGAACGGGCGGCCAGTAATTATAGTTTAATACGGCACTCATCGATACCGGCCTGTCAATCAAAACGGACCCGACTCAGAGCAATTATGTCGAAAATTAATGCTTTCCTGTCGGTAAGACGCTCGGAAAATATGTTGTTCCGCGCTGGATCCGTGAAATTATTCCAACAGGCCGCTCAGATACGAAGGTAATTAAGATCATCACCGCCCAGCGCTGTCAATAGGCGTTCATGGTGGAATTTCATTCGTTTGCGGTTTAGTCACAGCGAGAGATATGCCATGCATGTCTAAGTGCTGAACAAAGATTGCATACGTATGTACCTTTACAGTAGGACAAAAATTAAGCATTTTGGTAGCACAATATCTGATCATTTAGGAAGAATGTCCGCCACCTTTGATTCTAACAACACTTTGCTGGAGCCCAGCGCAAGTGCTCGTTTCAGTAACATCACAAAATGAAACGGTGTGGCAAATATTTCCCCGTTAGTTTCCAGACGTTTAGGGGAGACCGGCGAAAAGCTCATCCAAAGGGTAATGCGCTCCATCGCAACATCTCGAAAATGCTATGACGGTATGACCTTGAGGAAAGACGATGATGTCATCTGAGAGAGAATGCAAAATGACCTAGTGTCGGTCTTTCTAATTCAGCATCACGTCCAGGTACAAACGCCTGCGGTAAGAAAGTTTTTAATCGTTTCGGTGTAAATAAATTATTTTGACATTTAAATTAACGGAAATAAACCAGTCATCGGTGCATAAGTTTCGACCTAATTCATACCCGATCACTGCCGTTTTCTCTACATACAATACCGAGTGTCTCCGACGGCTACACTGAGAATAGGATTGGACCGTTCCAATGTGGCTGTTGTGGGGCAGAGAGGCATCCGGTCACCGGGGCAAAGAGCCATAGGGAAAATTCATGTTAAATTGAGGCAAAAAATGAATACGGTTGAGCGTAGTAAATCGATGCTTTAAAAAAACGTGTGTTCAAAAGGTGTCCAAAACCCATTAATTATTGTGGAGATCCGGGGTGTCCCCCAGGAAGACACCGGTGCTGGATGGTACGGCTCTGTATTACAACACTAACAATACTGGTGACTGACTGACACCACCGACTGGTGCCGCACACCCGCGACACCACGGCCCGGCGTCCCCGGCTCGACTCCCCGCTGGTCACGCGCCGACACCGGTCACTGGCCCTCTCAGGCCGCAGTCGGTCACGAGACCTGGACCGGACTCAGCTGATCCAGACGGGTCAGCCGGGCCTTGGGTCAGCCGAGCACGGCACGGTTCGTTGAAAGGGTTCGGAGGGGTCAAACTAAGGGAGATACACCAGTATAAAACTGAGCTCACGCTGAATCAAGCACTGCATTAAAAAAACGACGGGCTTCTCTGATAATCTACATTTTATCGAAAATCGCTTTCTTTTCATTTGGCCAGGGCTATCGCGTAAATTATGGCGTAAATGCTGACAAACGACATGTACACCAATTCTTCATGCTCTGCACCACAATCTCTCACAGAAAGCAAAGCCACGAGAAAGTTTGTTTCGTTGCACGGTTACATGAAAGCAAAGCGCTCCCCCTTTCGGCACTACGGCGCCCTCCCGCCCGCGTCCCACGTGCACTCGTAGAATCACCCATCGCGACACGCGAGCTGCGCACTGTGGGCCGTCGACCCGGCTTACAGGGCGAGTTTTCGACCAGCCACGGCTAAACTGCGCATTGCATGTTGAAAAACTAGCTGAATCGGCTCAGGCCTTGCTATCCATAAAGGTCGTGACAAAATTCCAGTCACCTCCAATCGCTACAAATAACACTTTTGGATAATTGAATGTACCATATTTGTCATGTATAGCCTCTGACCGGGACCCCTATGGCGGGACTGCAACCAGAGCCACCTTTTTTAAATATGGACGCACCGTTTAGCCGTGGCTGGCCGAAAGCCCGCCCGGTAAGCCGGGTCGGCGGAGCGCAGTACGCAGGTCGCGTGTCGCGAAGAGTGATTCTACGAGTGGTGCACCGGCGGGAGGGCGCCGTAGTGCCAAAACCGAGAGCGTATGGCTTTCATGCTGCCGTGCAGCCAAACAAACTATCTCATGGTTTTGCGTTCTGTGAAAGATTGTAGCGCAGAGAATGACGAATCGGTGAACAGGTCATTTGTCAGCTTTTACATAATTATTTATGCGATAGCCCAGGCGAAATAAAAAAAACGATTTTGTTTAAAATGTATATTTTAAAAATGTCCGTCTATGGATTTAAAAAAATACGTCGCTGGACTCGGCGTGAGCTCAGCTTTCGAATGGTAAACCTCCCTTAGTCTGATCCCTCCGAATCCTTCCAAAGAACTGTGCCGGCCGAGCACGGTAGCGGGTCGCACCAGCGACCACCACACTCGCCCTCAACGGCTGTACAGTTCCTTGAGACGATTGACCCAACACGAAAAGCTATGCACAGAAATAGCTACGCACCAGGGTAGGTGGCGCTTTTCCCCGGGATCGGAGCAAAGCGCCTTAATGTTCATTGGAAATATAATTAACCAGCAGTTTCTTTCATCAGCGCTATATAACCAAGCACGACCAAACAACGGCCGTAACAGCAAAGCTCCTCCAAAGTTTGAGGAGAGGGAGACGCTGCCCCTATCTCCCCTATATTTCCCGACAAATCATTAACTAAAATTACAACTGCGTTCTGTAAGTAAGCAAAACATTTGCGCGTGCAGAATATCTCCAGTGCATTTGCCTGCAACACAGTCTAGTTAATTCACCATTGAAGCACAAGACTCAAGAAATGCACCACCTGACCAAAACAGCAGCTCTGATTGGCTCAGATGGCCGGCGAAACTGTCCGGCCGAGGCGTCTCCAAACTCATCCGAGACATTTCCGGCGCGTTTCGGCGCCGTCTTGGGCGGCGAGCGGACGTTTATTGAGCCGGATTGGGCGCCGGTGGCTCAGTGGTCACTGCGGCTCGAATTAGTCGCCGTATATTGGGCTGAACATCGGCCGTAACGATCGGCCTCGAGGGCGGTAATGACGGAGCGGGGCGCCGGCTCCAGACCCCGCCACCGCGCCGGCCCTTCGCGGCACAAACTCCAAACGCCGCCGCCGCCATCCGATGAACGGAACTGTTACTGATGCCACAAAGGCCGCGCCGGCTGGCCATTTATCGGCCTGCAATTTCGGCTAAACGCCCACCTGATGAGCTTTAATTTCGGCGCCGCAACGAGTAGCCTCCTGTGGTGTAAATGATATGGTGCATGCAAATAAATGTGAACGGGCAGCCATGAGGAATATATTGCACCGAGTTCCTGAATGGCAAGAATGGCCGGATGGTAAGTTGACTGTTGAACTGTTAACTATACCCTTACAATACACTTACATGTGAACATGTGAAGGATGTAGATCCCACTTCCCGACGATTTCACCATCTTTCAACGACTTCTCCTCATGACGTGTAAAGTTCAGCTCCCGTGACCGCGCGTTCTGACAGTGGCAGGCAGTGGTCCTCCTGACCGGTCTGGGGACCTGCCAGCGATCAGTCACCGTCCCGTCACGCGCTCCAGTCGACCGTCACGGCCGTCACGGCCTCCCTGCTCCGATCACCGCCGATTCAGCGTCGCAGAGCTCGTGTTGCACGGCTGCAGGCCGCGCTGCAGAAGCCGGCGGGCTGTTAAACGGCCTACATTACACCGCCTTTACCGCCGCGCCGACCGCGCCAGAGCCGGGAGAACAAAAGACGCGATCAGGCGACTATTAGAGGCGGCTGTAGAATTTGCAGACTGTGACGACGAGAGGTATGGGTGGTGAGTGAAGGGCGGTGGGCGGTGGGCGGGCGTCTGGCTATGGGCGGCTGGCTGTGGGCGGTGGGCGGCTGGCTGTGGGCGGTGGAAGGTGAGCGGTAGGCGGTGGGCGGCTGGGACTGACCGTGGGCGGTTGGCTGTGGGCGGTGGGTGGTTGACTGTGGGCGGCAGGCGGCTGGCGGCTGGCTGTGGGCGGCTGTCCGTGGGCGGCTGGGACTGACCATGGGCGGCTGGCTGTGGGCGGCGGGCGGCCCCTCCCCGCCGCCGCGGCTCCTCTGTGACTGGCTACGGGACCTCAGCACGCGACCCGCCGCCCTGCAGCGCACCCTGCGGCAATTGAGCCCACATCTCCACAGAATCTGACCGCGCCGCCCTAAGCGGAAAAGTTGTACTCGTGTGGTTCTGACAACTCGTTCTCGGCGCTCTCGGTGGCTTCAAAGCGCCTGTGATTGGGTGGCAGGTTGCGGCGAAGTCGCCAGTGAAGGTTTCTTGGAGCTATTGACCGCCCAGAAGACAGCTCAGAAGGCAGCTCAGGACACAAATGTGGTGAAACGCATTGATCAGCTGTTTGCCGCCGACAATAAATCGATTTGCATGGGTCTGATTATTGTTCGAATGTGGGTGAAATGCGCTTCTGTGACTTACCGCGAATATTCATTTATTTTTATAGGCGCAGCAAAGCCGATGTAGCTCAGGTTAAATTAACAACTTTGTTCATTTTTTCCATGGACAATTAACGCTCCTGAGAAAATAAGGTTTGCAAAAAAAACACCATGGTAAAACAAAATGAAATGATATATAGCAAAATTTAAGAAGACAGATGTAGTATAATAACCATCTGGACTTATGCCAGGCCGAGGGGCGTTCAAACGGACCTTGGTTTATTTCAGAACAGCCAAGGTCCATCTCGGGCCGATGAAGTATCCTCTCAGGCCATCCGAATGCCATTATAAGACAGCCAACGGCCCTGCAGACCGACTGGAGGCTACTCAGGTCAACAGTGGGCCCCTAAAGAGGTAGACGGGCCGAGGGCCCCTTATGAAAACCGAGGGCATTCTCAGGCATGTCGAGGCCAATATAAAACTGCATGGCTGACACAGGGGGCCTCAGGCCTATTGAAGGCGAGCAGATCAGGACAGGCAGATCACCGTTCCATCCACGTCCATGCATTTCAGTTCAAAATAATGTGTTTGGGCTCTGACGACTTCAGCATGCAATGTGGTCACGGAATCACAAAAAGCACTCATCCGCATATTACGCGACAGTAAGTCGGGTTCAAAAACGAGGCGATCAATAACGTGCATTGTCCACTTGATGGGTTAAATACAGCCATGCTACTGTTCAACACCACATAAAACGTAATGGACAAGATGCCGTCTCATGGACTGCGCCCGGTAATCGGCTTCGTCGACGGAAAAACGCCATCGCCACGTGACTTGGTAGATCGCTGCTGAACGGAGAGTGCTACCGACCTGAGGGCTGCTTCAGTGGTGGGTGCTACCGACCTGAGGGCTGCTCCAGTGGTGGATGCTGCCGACCTGAGGGCTGCTCCAGTGGTACGTCCTGCCGACCTGAGGGCTGCTCCAGTGGTGAGTGCTGCCGACCTGACCAGTGGTGGATGCTGCCGACCTGAGGGCTGCTCCAGTGGTGGGTGCTGCCGTGCTGTTGCGGACTGCGGTGACCCCCGTAGTGCAGCTCAGCCGGCAGCCGGCGGTAGCCAGCTTTTTATCAGCATCGCCGGCATTCCCAGCATCCCGATGGAGTGGCCTGTATCGGCCAATCCATCGCAGCTCAGCCTCTCAGGTTAGACGAGAATTACAGCTCTGCCTCTCCGCCAGATGAGGATGGCAGGCTCAGACCAGGAGACGCACGACTTACGGAGGGAGTGGAGTGGGAGTGAAGGAGGGACGCCTCTTCGTCACCCGGATATGTCACTGCAGACCGGAGGTTGAGCTGGATGGAGCGTGTCGGAAGAGGTGGGCCCCCGAGACGGTGGGCGGTAGTGGGTCGATCCAGGGCAGTATGCGTTGAGCAGTGGTGGGACGACTCTGGGCGGCGGACGGCGGGCGCTGGTGGGCAGACCCCGTACTGTGATGCTCCTCCGACCGTCTGAGCTCTTGCCGTGCTCGCAGCCTCCGACTACAAATTAGACCTCAAGCTCGATACCTGGATCGCATACCGATCATTCCCTCTCCCCTCGATGCGCGGGCGGCGGGGCGGCGGCGGCGGTAGCGGTGAGCCGGTTCGCCATCCGTCATTTCGGAGGTGTTGGACGCGGCGGCCGGCCCGCCTCGCGACGGTGGGTGGCCGCGCACCTAACGCCGACTTATGATAATGCCCGGTCCGCCCGATCGCTGTTTTAGCACTGCTGAGTGCCTGGGCGGCTGCTGGCGGCGGCGGCGGCGGTGGCTGTCTCGCTGCAGATGTGATGTTATCTGCAGCGATCTGGACGGATTTATCAAGTGGGTAGTCTCCATAAGAATAATGGCTGTCAAGTAAATCACATCATCCTGCGTACTAAACTGAAAGCACAATTATCATAAGGTCGAGCCCGATGTCCTAACAGCTGAAGTCGATATGGTGTGGAGAGATGACGACAATGACGACAACCAAGTCGTAAAAGTATTTTCGAGGAAGTATTTTACTGCAAGGCGTCAGTGACGCCTTGCCGTAAAGGGTGACGAGAGGGTAAGGGTGACGCCGCGTCACCCTTACCCTCTCCCACACGACGGGTTGTGGTGGTGGTGATAGGGACTGGGAGTCGATCGTGCCTGCCTGCCTGATCGATCCCTGATAATCATCCTTTACTTTGCCGAGTGATGTACTATGAAATAATCGAAGCAATCGATAACGCTTCATTAGAATGCGGTACGCATCGCTAGGCTTATATCTGCGTCTGTTACAGTAACTTCAGAAAATAATATTTTATCTGCAGTGAGGCCCCAGCCACCGAATTGGGACCCATACCTATAAAAAACGTCTCTCCCATTTCTGTCAGTCGCGAGCAGAGGGCTGCCGAGGGGGAACTGGGAGCAGCCGCACCTGACTGGGGAGAGCAGACGCCCTAAACAGCGGCACGTGGCGTCGACACGGGCTCACCGTCACACCAGGGCAGCCGGGCCTGGCCAGAGGGTAGCCGGGCAGGGCCAGGGGGAGGGGGAGGGGGCGGCCCGCTGCTTCCGGTGGAAGGGGGGTGGGCAGCTGAGAGTCGCCCGCGCTCCGGGGAGGGATGGAGGGAATCTGGACAGGCGTCCGCTGATAGAGGGAATCTGGACTGCCAGTGGTGTCTAGAAGGGCGAATGTGAAGTGAATGATGCATGACACTGACGGTGTCTGGATGGAGGAGTTTGTCGACGGAAGGAGATGGAAGGACGCAAGTGTGTCAGTTAATTGCGGTGGGACACATGCCGTTCTGATTGTCTTTGTCGTCGTTATGAAACATTTCGACGATATAGAATTAAACGTATCAACTGCTTTTCAGGGAACGAAAAGTCCTTCACAGCGAATGCCTGTCCCAATTTTGGTAATGGGTTGCGAATACAGCTTGCGATATTGGGTATATGAAGCGTATAGGGTTCTACTTGCCAACTACACCTGTTGCTGATGTATGCATCTAGCAGGAAAATTCTTCGCTGAATATGCCGAACTTCTCGCTCGTAAAAACAGACAAGAAAATGGAAAAGGGAGTGTGAATTCATTTTGGTCAAGCATGACTTCCCAAGCGATGCTAAGTTTCTCAGTTAGCCATGAGAGCATCTTCATTGGATAAATTCCCAGCAATTACCGGACATGTGATCTCAGTGTTCGCCCGACGTCTTTGTCGGCGTTGGTCTCGCCTTCGGAATCGGAACCGGGGACTTTTTAGATGCTTTAAATGACCATTCCAGCCGGGAGCGCCCACAAAAACGACCCGAAGCGGAAACAATTGATATGAAATAACGTCTCACGCTCGTTGGCTGGTATGAGTACCGCACCCACCCTGCGCAGCACACCTGCCCACCCCAGAGGCACACACCCACCCACCCCACCTGCCCACTTTAGAGGAAGTGTTAAAAACTCACATTTGTCATAGACTTGGAGTTGAAGCTGCGGTTATAAACACTACATAAGGCGCGATGCGTTTTTTTAAATTAATCTAAATTTTTAGTAAGCCTTTCTTACATTGACAATATTGTGAAGATCATTTTGCCATTGTTCTTTTAGGTTTCCATGCCCTAAAGGTTATTTTCTTTCCTAGTATGTAATTTTGTAACATTCTTTAGCCGAAACAATACTTTAAGCTCGGTTCTTCTTGAGGTCGTTGTTTTGCGTGTCTGACAAGCAACATCTTCGCGTTATCCCCACCTGGCAGCGGACGGCCGATGAAACTGGAAAACACCTCTATAAAATCGCCGCGGCCGGTGTAAAGCAGCGTGAGGTCGGCTCAATCAGAAGGCCGGGGCGGGCTGTTTTACGGCACAATCTGGCATCTCTGTTGCCAGACCGGGCCGCGGTGCCGGTCATCACTCGGTGGTCCGATGGACTTAGCCGGCTAATTTGGCGGCCGGCCCGGTCGATCGCGCGGCGGTGAGATGACCCAATCTGGACCGGAGTGTGCCACGAGGACGCGGAGTGCGTATCTGGGCCCTGTAAACTGTGGTTTACGATGTAAGTACCTGTGTCGTACGAAGGACAGTATTCAGAGATGTTTGTGCCTGGGTTCGTGTGAGGATCCTGCGGCCTGCGCATGTGACAATCAACCATCCTATGAGGAAACTTTGTCGTCAGTCTGTTTTGAAGTAGTTCGGTCATTATTCTAACAGATCAAAGGGGTATGCTTAACCTCGACGATAGGAGCTTATTGTGTTTGTCTAAGATGACAGTGATCTAAACTCATGTTCTTTTATTACAAAATCTTCCGCATAGTGATAGAGAGCATCATGTACTGAAGTGTCATATCTCAGAGACCCCGAGTACTATAAATCGGGCTTTTTGATACATACGTGGCCACTGCACTGGCGGATCCAGGGGAGGGGGGCATTAGGGGCAAATGCCCCCCAAAACCGCCTGAAATCGACTAAAATTTTCACATTTCCCACTCTGGAAGGAAATCTAAGCAACTTATATTAAGGAAAGTTTGTTTTAAAACGTCTCGCAATGCATAAGGGAGCGAAATCCGATGAGTTTTCGGAAAATCGTGAAACTTTTTTGAAGGTATGCCCCCCTCCTCTCCACAGCGCCAGAGACCGACGTTCCGGATCCGCCAGTGTACGTGGCTTATTTGATACAATCATGGATACCAAGGGATAATTTGACGCTGCTGACATTCTGGTGTATATTTCTGATACCCTCTTTGAGCAGTGTATCTTGTAATTGATGTGTCTAGCCTAGAGAACATACAGAGAGGCTCACAAAAACTGAAACATTTTGTTTTGACATAAACGGAAAGGTCAGGCGCTCATCAACACAGTTTTTTTTACACATGTGCAATGCCTATATGGAGCTTTGTTACACAATGGTCAACAGCCCGCTGGCTCCCGCAGAACGGCCTACAGCCGTGCAACACGAGCTCTGCGACGCTGAATCAGCGGAGATCGGAGCAGAGAGGCGTGACGGCCAGGATGGCCGCGAGGGGTGTGTAGTGGAATTAGACGGCGCGGTGGGCCGCCACCCGAGTGGTCTGGTGGTGTGTGGTAGGTAGGTACTAGGTAGGTACTCTTGGAGGTACTTTGTCCAACAGCGCTGATCTATATTAGGAGACAAATGATGACTAGATGAAACTGACTCAATCTGAAAGGTTCTAGATCCCTCGCCTGAAAGGTCCAGGGCCATTCAACTTGGAATGGCGAGACTAAGGTTAGGTTGTACAATTACATGTCGTATGTCATCTGCTGGCGGGCGGACACTTGTTTCTTTCAGTGGTCTTAAAAAACTGCGCAAATTTTCACAAAATGATTATCACTCACATTTATTTGTTTATTGATGCCACATAACAGCATTATGTTGATATATTACATTAACATTAACATTAGCATTATGTAGCAACAGCATAGCAACATAGGTCTGCCAAAGCTAAATCCGAGCTGCAGCCTAAATGAATCCCTTTGTGTGGTATTGTGCATTGAACTGTGCAAGACCTCACAGAATCAGCATCAGTCATCGTACGATGTTTTAGCGCTAGCACCATTTCTCTTTGACAGCAGCACGGTGTAATCGTACATAATGTGAAAAATGTGGATTGTCATATTCAAACACATTTTACGCATAATTATGACAAAGAAAACGTTTCTTTTCCGCAAACATCTTAAGGACCGTACATTTGTCTATGAAAATACGCTTGTTTCATCCTTAACCTTCCATAGTTTCCGAACACCAATTTTAACCGTAAAAATATATTTTAAAAAAACATAAAGGTTGAGTTGAAGTGGCACTACCTTCGCACGGTCACGCGCTACATGTTAAGAAACGTAACGTTCTCCAGCCCGTTCATTTTTCTGCACACCTGCGATTATCGCGTGCCGATCGGTCCCGTAGTTGCCAAAACAAAGCCCCGACATTGTATCCGTGTTCAGTGCTTTTTGCGCTTGCCATGAATTTCGCTCCAGATTTTGAACGTGTTAATGCAATGGAGAAAAGTAGGGTTTGCAGCTCGCGTCACGCGTTCTCGCACATTGCAGCTCGGTATGCACCCAAGCGACCCGGCTTCTAAACACTGCACTATACTGAAATGTCACATAGGTGGTGAGAAAGTTGCATTCCTCTGCTCGCAGTGGTTCAGACTGCAGGTGATCACAATCAACACCAGTCCACGGTGTGTGCACATACATACAGACAGGCAGACAAACAGACAGACAGACAAACAGACAAACGACTCCCAATTTAGTGAATTAGTTCTATGCTCAGCCTACTAGTTATAACTTAGTGCCCCCAAAAAAATATCAGCAATTATTGTCTTTTTGGATCAATTTGAGAGCTTTCGTAGGTTGGTAGATTCAGCGACATGAAATTGGTCGACGGCCAGCTCACCCAACCTAAGCCGGTATCGACCTACATAGTGTGCGATCACCTGACGTGCGATCCCGCCCTTCGAACTGATGTCTCCAGTTCAGTGAACATATGTCCCTCTGTCCCTCTGTCCCTCTGTCCCTCTGTCCCTCTGTCCCTCTGTCCCTCTGTCCCTCTGTCCCTCTGTCC
>JARFNZ010118655.1:0-12628 GCA_031763405.1 Balanus nubilus | reverse complement strand
GCCTCGCTGCCGGGCCCCGCCGCCTCTGTCGCCTCCCCAGGTGCCGGGCCGGAGGCAGTGGCCGACTGGAAACTGGAGTCGGCGCTGCTCTCCGCCTTGTCGGACGCCGCCTCTGTGGGATATAGACTAGTGACAGACTGACAGATTATGACCTGTTGTGGCATGTCATTTAGAAATTGGTGATATAAAAATAAAGTCAGCTTTCAAATGAAGATCATAAGCTGTAGCATGACAAATCATGTTTGCATAATTATGATGTGACGAGTCCACTTTATCTAAAAATAGAGTTACTATACCAGCCACCAAGCATCATCAATGTGAGCAAAATGCACACTGCAGCCAGGTGAATGCAAAGTGTATTACCATGCATCAGGAAATGAAATTAAACATCTCAGATTCAGGTGTTAATACACATCATTGTAAGACTATTACACTGACTAAACAGGTCAGTGATATGCAAATAAATGTTTTTGAAGAGGTTCAAAACTAACCATCACCATTTTTCAGGGGAACATCGCCACCCTCTGCTCCTGACGATGACTGAGGTTCATCCTCAGCTCGCTTCCTCTTGCATGCTACTTCTGATTTGTCTTTGGTATCCACACCATTCAGACACCCTGGAAAAAATGTCACATTACACTCAGCCTTTCCGCAAAAAAATGACCTAATTCAGGAGAGAACATCTCAAAAACTCAGCACACAACACTTGAATCATAATGTATATGTGTAAAACCAATAAAATGCCCTTATTAAAATTGGGGATTAGGTTCAAATTCAGTATAAGTTCAGTACCTAACACACCTCCTAAGTTCATGACAGTACACTATAGTGGTAGGTATATTGGTGAGTGGCGACTGAAGTTAGGTTAGGTAAGGTTAGGTTCCCAACCTAATCTATAAAAGGGACATTATCACCTCAAATACAAAATTTGATATGTGATAGAGCCACTTTCCCCTGTCAAACCAGTCCAGTTCGTTTCAAAAACTTCGCCCTCAATCGTCTGCAATCTCCATTCAGATTGTTTTTCGCACTAGTTTTAGTAAAACCGTAGGAACTTTTCCTAACCTTACCGACTCTCGAGACTGGAATCGCGCTATCACTACACGACATTTGACGGATAAATCTAGTTAAGATTTTGAAGTGTACCACCAGAAGAATGTTATCATCGGGTTTTCCATCCAAAGTTCTATTCTCATTTATTATTTAGTCACACTCAGTCCTCTAGCTTCCGAAAATATGAATAAACATGATTCGCAGATGCTATTGCTAAGTTACGTATGCAAGCCCTTTACTGTGTCTCAGGATTTCGCCCGACTTTGGTCTATCCTCTGCGGCGAATTTGAATATTCTGCCTGGCAACGCAGAAGAAATGTACACAAACCGCACAGCAGAAAGTGCCACCAGGAACGTATGATGCGCGCCAAATTTCATGCAATATTTATGGTGGCGGCTATCATGTCGAAATAGAGCGGATCATAATCAGGCAATCCTTTTAAGAGTTGGAGGTGAGTCAAAAATAATTTCCTTATATCTCTTGTTAGGTGATGTGTTTGTACGTCTGAGCCTTACCATCAGTGCCACACAATTTGTCGCGTTTATTTTAACCGTTTTTTTTTACATTACCGCCAAAGGTGACTATGTCCCTTTACGGTCCCCAATATGCCACTTAAGTGTACTGTCATAAACTTGGGAGGTGCATTACTGTACTGTTATCCCAAATTCTACACCCCGAAATGTGAATCTTTGTCTGTCTGTGATCCAGACTGCAAAGCATGGCACTTTCGACGAGATCTCGTTAGTGCGGGACTGTCCTGGCTGGTGCGGATTTGGTGCGGATTTAGGGGAGCTGGTGTGGTGCGGTTCAGATTTCGTGCGGTGTGGTGCGGTTCAGATTTCGTGCGCCGTGGTGCGGATGTCGGCAGTGTGGACCTGCGATTAACGATGGTGCGTTGCGCTACTCTCTACCGGGGACGTATATTTATTCGTACGTTCGTATGTTTACGTGCAGATCGATGATCCATCTGGAACATGCAGATATTGTACAATTCAGATTTATATGAAACTGCGCTGGATTACCACGTTTGATACGCTGATCACTTTTCTAATCTGAAGTCCGTTCCGCGGCACATATAAAACATTTCCCGTTAAATTGTTGTAAGCAAGCTGCATGAACACTCATATACCTACCGGACGATTAAGATTTGCACCAAACTGAGCACTCTGACCAAGTTTGACACACTGATCTCAAATCTGGAGTCTGTTCAGCAGCACACACCAGAGTTGTCAAATTAAGTCATTATAACGGATCTGCAGATAATGGACCATTTATATTTATATGAAACTGCACTGGATGACTGACTTTTGACACAATGATCACAAATCTGAAGTCTGTTCCATGGCACATTCAAACTTTTCACATTGAGTTGCTATAACAGATCTGCATGCAGATACCAGACAATTCAATTTTCACCAAACTGTTCCTGTTGAGTCACAATAACGGATCTGCATGCAGATACCAAAATTCAGATTTGCACCAAACTGACCATTTTGACCGCATTGAACACGCTCATCATGCATCTGAGGTCCGTTCCGCGGCCCATACCAAACATTTCCCGTTCAGTAGTTCATCAGATCTGCATACACATACCAGACAATGCAGATTTGCACCAAACTTAGCATTCTGATTAAGTTTGACACACTGACCACAAATATGGTCTGTTCCATGACACATAAATTAATTATGTGGTCATTAAAATATATACATGCATGCTGGTAGTGGATAATTCAAATTCATATGAAACTATACTATTTTAACAAGTGTTGGCCTCTGGTTGCTATGGTGCAGATTTCTGGCTTGCATAGGATGGACTGGTACAGGCTTCTGGCCTGTGTGGTGCAGGCTGGTGCGGATTTTTGCTACTGACTGGTGTGCCTCATTGACTCCTGTGCAATACTTTGCAGTCTGGTCTGTGGTGAGCTACATCCAGTACACCATCCAACATGAGATCCCTTGGCAATGGCACAACCAAGCATCAAGCCCAGACACTCTTGCAGTTAAAGGGACATTGTCAACCTTGAGCGGTAATGTAAAAACCTGTTAAAATCAACATAACAAATTTTGTGTCACTGATGGTAAGGCTCAAACATGCAACCACATCACCAAACAGGATATATTAGGAAATGATTTTTGACTCATCTCTAATTCTCAAAAGAAATGCCTGATTATGATCCGCACTATTTTGGCATCATGGCAGCCACCATAAATATTGTATCTTTTCATACGTTCTTGGTGATGTGTTCTGGTGCGCAGTTTGTTTATTACGCTTGAATGAATTAAAGCAAGAGTGAGTGAATTTAATTTATTAAATTGAGTGAATTGAATTAAAGCAAAGTTTATAACATAAATTAAATCACAAAATAAAAAAGATCCTAGCGAGAGGTTCTGCTGTGTGGGTTGTTTACATTTCTTTTGCACCTAATATTCAAATTCGCCACGGAGGATGGACCAAAGACAGGCGGAATCTGACAACACAGTAAAGGGCATTGCGTACTTAACATAGCCATTGCATCTTCTTTTCTTTTTTTAATTTAGTCCAAACCTTTTGAATGGACGGATTTGCGAGATCAGAAGCAGCGCTAAGCATAGCTTGTTGCGCAGGTCCTGACCTCTACCATCCGATCGGGAAATTTCGGGTAGACAGCAGAATTTAGTTTGAAAGTTTAACATGCCCACAATGCCGGACACGGTCCGCCCCACTCACTGACTTCAACTGACCGTGCGGCCGCTGCCACCGACCGCAGGCCATCCCCGTCAGGAGTAAATATCGAGCGCTGAAGAGTCTCGGACCCGGGCTCTCACTACCGGGGGTCAGGCGCTCTACCAACTGAGCTATGGGGCGCCATCTGCGAATCGTGGGTGGCGGTACATCTATTCAAAAGTAAGGTTTATTAGCATTTTGACATTTTGCAATTAATTTCAATGCATATGTAGTGTGATACTGATCAGGTATTAATGTTTGATGTATACATTATTATTATGTTCAATTTTGCCAACATTTTAAACACTAGTTTAAAATATCCACAATGACCCAGGTCTCAGAGTATTTAACTTAAAACTTTACATTTCAATTTAGGCATTAGGTACACATCACAGACACAGTTTTGCACGTACCTGGCATCTCCTTCTCTAGTGTTTTTGCAGTGTCCATGTTTTCCATATTAGACTGGTTAAAAACAAGAAAATAAACTCCTCAGAATGAAAAAAACAAGGGTAGGCGGATGACCGTATCCCCACAGAAATTTCGGGCTTTCCCCGCTCCCCTTACGCGCCGCGTCCCCTAATGCAATGAGCTTCACCCAACGCACGGTATATAAAAATACGGACGTCAATGTATTTATTTATTACGCGCTTTTTGGGAGCGATATTAAATGACGTCATATAAAACAAACGTTCATGCTTTGCTTTACTATGTGCTATTTTATGCAAATTTGATACAAAATTAAATATTTTGAAACTTTTGGAATAATATTGCAAAAATAAGATATTATGTTTACAGAAAAATATAAATAGTACCAAAGTATCGTAAGGTTTATCTCGAAATTGATAAACAAGGCTTTAATGGCGCATAACTGACGAAGTCAATTTACGCGCGAGTTTTCCATCTATAAGAATCGCGCCCTAACCCACAACAATATCTATAAGGGTTTTGAGCTTTCCAAAAGGGCAAAATAAAGGTTGCTAAGGTGAGGATTTCAATCTGACAGGTTCCAAGATAATAAAAGAGACGGTAAATTGAATAGTTTTACTTTTAATTTCCATTTTAAAATATTCATATTGTGATTTCAGTGGGATGCTTGCTTCTTGTGTTAAGGATACCTGCTGATAGGTTTAAAGCCATCGTTGGGGCCTCTGAAAAGGTCGACAACGACTGACGACACGATTGATTGTGATGGCTCACGATCAGGCTTATCATAGAGTTTTATTTCAAAAGGAAGACTGTCAATTGTCCCCTCTGCAAATAATCCCTATTGTCTTCAATGACATGAGTAAAATCAGGTGCCATATTTTTATATGGACTTAAATAGTGTGCATGTGACATTTCTAAAAATGCACTTCAAATTGTGTTCCTTTTGAGACAAAACAAGCTTTTTGTTTTTTATACTTATAGTTTTCTTGGCTTTTCTAAAAAAAAGCCAGAGGGCTGAGCAGCATGAGCTAGAAAAAAAATCACCTTGAGTGTCTTCCATATCCTTTAAAAAGTGGATGTCCCCTTGAGTTCCACCTATTTCCTCATCAAAATGAATTATTTGACCCAATTTGTCATCAAAGTTGATGAGGGGGGCTCAAGCCTCTCCAACTGAACAGGAAACTACACCGCAGGACGCTGCTCACAATATTGCTATTCTGAAAAATGTGGCTGAAGTCAAAGGTTGGAGTTAATGGTCAAACTCAATATACTGCTTACATGGAAATGAAAAGTGTGTAGGTGAGGAATGAAAATGAGTTGGTATTTGTGGTTGTTAGATTTTGCTCAGGAAGGTTCTGATCTCTGATCTGAAAACTATTATAGATAAAAATAACTGATCCATGCCATACCCTCCTGTTTATCTATCCAGACAAGCAAGTCAAATAAAAAGCTTTCACCATAAGCAAACCAATTGTTGTCACTTTCTCAGCTTAAGATGCTTTGTGACATGCTTGTTGGCTTGCAATAAGCATGTTTAAGCATGCAGATTGCAGACTCAGCCCAGACTTAAATGAATGTGAAGACTGCAAAATAGATAGTGCATGTGTGAGAAACAGAGATTCAGGTCAGATCAGTGGCCATAGATGATATTCATGTTTAATTTTTTCAGTCATCTGTATTTGCCAGTTTTGGCATTTGTTACATTTTTAAGCTGCCAGCTTATTGCAAGCTTGAATCCCAAAGCTTAGGATTGTGATAAGAGGCAAGTGAGTGTGACAATGCATTGGTATTGCATGTTGATGTGTGGGAAAGCCTAGCCTAAATCCAAATTATCATGGGATGATACTTGCTTGTCAAACTTTAAGCCTTCCCTTTAAGATAAAGGTAATTTTCACTTCATAGATAATCTGCATCATCACACATTTACCCAGCAAGGTTTTAAAGTATACTTCCAAGTTTGCTTCCCTAGTATGCACATCAAATGTATACTTATGTCTTTATTTTCAGGACATTCCACATGAAACATTTCCATCATGTCATCACTTGGAGAACAAATAAAAGCTTCTTCTAAGAATGAAGAGGAGCTCAGAGATCTTCTTTCGAAAACCTCTGTCGGCGATCTTAAAAATGCCGTTCTTAGCCTCACCAAAGCAGCTGATGCCAGCTCGATCCTCAACTCCGCACTGGCTTCCCTCAACTCAGGCTCCCTGCAGATGAAGAAGCTGGACCTGGTCCGTGCCTGTGTGGATGCTCTGAAGAGTGACAGCATCGACGCCCAGTGCTCTCGGGACGTCACGGGCATGCTGCTGCTACAGCTCTCTTCCCTGCCATCCACCAGCGTGGCGCGACTGACACGCGAGTTCGTTTCTGCCATCACACGCTCTGAACCGCTCACCGGCCGCTGGGTGGAGCTCTTCCCGAAGCTGCTCACCATGCTGTCCGAGTTCCCGGAGCTCGAGTACGACGGTGCGACCGTGCCGGGCCGCGAGGCGCGCTCCGGGGTCCTCTCTGCCATCTGGCGGGCGGAGCTGACCGCGCCGGCCTCCACCCGGCTGTTGGAGGTGCTCCGGGACCAGCGGCTGTCGGCCGAAGAGCTGGATGCCCTCCTGGAGGCTGTCCGCGGTCTCCTGCGTCGGCTGGAGGTGCAGGATACACCTCCACTCGTCTACCAGCTGGTACGGCTCTGCTCCGGACCAGCCGGCGCCAAGCTGCTACATCTTCTCCTGGATCACTTCGCCAAAAAGGAGGAGCGGTTGCGGGCGGCGGGCGGCGGGGACGGGGACGACCCCCGCGCCGCCGCCAATCTGCGTCAGGCCGAGGGCACCGTTATCTACCACGTCACGCACGCGCCCTGCCTCGAGCAGGGCCTGGTGAAGGAGTTCGCCCGGCACGTCCGTGCGTCTGTTCAATGCCCTGCTCGCCTGCTGACTCCGTTTAGCCTGGCACTTGCCCTAGCGCTGGCTGGTGGGGAGAGTCACGCGCAGACGGTGCTGGACGCGCTCGTGTCTGCGCTGGGCCGTGCTGCACGCGAGGTGACGCTGCGAGAGGAGGGTCGCTGGCTGTGCGACGCGGCGCCGCCGCCAGTTGACGCTGATAAACTGCTGCTGGAAGCGGCTGCACTCTCGGCCGGAGGCTGGGCGCCGGCCGGTGACGGGCTGCTCCGGCTCTCCTTCGCCTTGCTGTCGGCGGGATCGAAGTCTCTGGCTCGGCTCGGAGCTCGTGCGCTGACCGCTCTGGTCGGTCGACGGCCGGAGCTGGGCCGCGATGCCGTCGCGCGGCTTGTTTCAGCCCTAGCTGGCGGCGCGAACGCGGAGGCTCACGCGGACGCGCTTGGCCATCTGGTGGCTGGATGTCCTCTGACTGTGGCGGAGAGCCGTGCCTTCCTTACCGACCTGCTGGCGCACCTGGGTCTGCTGCCCGTTCCGACGGCGCGACGCCTGCTGGCCGCGCTGCTGCCCGTGCTGAAGATCTGCGCGCCGCTCAAGGACCAGCTGGTGCTGACCCTGCGTAAACTGCTGGTCGGGAAGCGGTGTGAGGCGCGCCAGACGGCCGTCTGCGGCCTGCTGCTGTGCCTGAGACACTTCCGCGTGGTCAGCAGCCTGCCGTTCAGCCAGGCGTCGCAGAACTTCAGCTGCGCCATGTCGCAGGTGGCGGCCGACCTGGGCCCGGCGTTCCCGACGTCAGCCAACGAGGCGCTCTGTCTGGAGCTGCTGGGAGTGCTGCGCCGCTGTCTGACGCAGCAGGCGCCCGTCCGCACTACACTCTATGCTGGGCTGCACGAGGTGATCAGCCGTAACCCCGAGCTGGCTGAGACGATTCTATCGATGCTGCTGCAGCAGCTGAAGTTGTACACAGATGACAGGGCGCGGTCGCCGCCGTTGAAGCTGGCTACCTGTCTGGAGGTTGGGGAAGAAGTGACCCTGCTGGAGCCGCTGCCGCAGATGCTGGCAGCGCTGGCCGCCTGTTCACGTCGCGTGCTGGCTTCAAACGACAGTGAGGAGACGGAAGACGAGGGTCCCGACGTGGGGGCCGCGCGCGAGGCAGATCGCGTGCTGGACGACATCGCCAAGCGCATGATGAACGTGGAGACAGACGACTACGACGTTGGGAAGGAGTCTGATGTGGGCGGATCGTCGACAGATGGTCGCAGGAACGCGCTGCTGCTACTGCTGCTGCAGGGCGTGTACGAGGCTCTTCTGGACCACCGCTGTCAGACAGACTTCGAGGGCGACGAAGCGGCTGTCACGGTACTCGTTTGCCTTCATGAGAAGCTGGACGCTGTCGCAGAGCTTCGCCGCTCGAAGGCGCCCGCCAAGGGCAAGAAGAAGGACTCTGCGGGCGCTAAATCGGCGCCGGGGAAGCCACAGACGCGGGACCCCGCCATGGACCCGCTTTGCCTCAGCCTGCGGTCCGTAACGCGCCTGTTGTCGGCGCTGACTGCCGACGCCAACCCCGCGCATCATGTGGCGTTGGAGAAGCTGCGCGCCGAGCCGAAACTGACGCAGCACGCGGCGGACGCGGCGCGCCGACTGAGCGCGCAGCTGCACGCAGACGGCGAGTGCGCAGGCGCGGAGGGAGCCAATCAGCGGCATCTGGTGGAGCTGGCGTGTCGGCTGGCTCCGGCGCTGCTGAAACTCGCCGGGGCGGAGGAGGAGGAGGACCTGGCGCCGACTTGTCTGGAAGCGCTCGCCGATCTTCTGGGGGCTTTCAAGCAGCACTTCCCGGAGCGTCTTCCGACGCTGCTGGAGGAAACCGCTGAGGACGGCGCGAAGGGCCTGCTCTCCCGCTGTCGCCTCCTGCTCACCGCCGGCTGCGCGACGCGCTCCACGCCTCCCCTGCTGCGCCTCCTGCTGCTGGCCGCCGGCGAGGCGTCCTCCGAGGAGCAGACTTCCCTGCTGACCTGGAGCCAGCAGCAGCTGCGTCAGCCGCCGGGTGAGAACCACGCCCTCTGTCGCCAGCTGGTCGAGCTGGGCCTAACACTCGCCGACCGCCTCACGCCTCACTCCAGCGCCGCTCGCCAGGTGGCGCGCGCCGTCCACGAGCGGCTCGGCGACCTCGACGAAGAGGTGCAGCTGACGGCGGCCGACCCGGCGCTCGGCGCAGTCACGGATCGCAGCGCTGCCGGCTGCCTCCTGACCCTCTGCGGGCGAATGACCGGCTGGCTGGACGCCGTCGACTGGCAGCTGGCCGGCTGCCGGACGGCTGCTGCCGCGACGCTGGACGAGCAGCAGGCGAAGCAGGAGGCTGCGGTTTGCAGCCGGCTGCTGGCGCTGGTCGCGGTGCTGGATGAACTGGCACAGACGGCGGCGCCGCTCGGGCCCGACACGGACGCCGTCCTGAAGCTGCTGGCAAGGACGTACATCAGCCTGGCGGCGCTGGTCCAGTATTACGCGGCACGGAGCAAGCACAGCAAGCTGAGTAAAGCTACCGTCTGCGGAAAGTGAGTACCGGGAAGTGGGTGACTGATCGGTGTGTTGGGAATGGTGGTTGGGGACCGTTTATAAATTACGCTACGCTTCAAGAGAGGGGTTTTACATATGCGTATTCAGCCCGTAACAACGAGGAGGGTTTTTTAGTTGGTGTAGCGTAACGGAGGTCATTTGAGGAAGCTGACAAGTTTTCACCAAGTTTGCATGGTTTGTTCAACGTAATATGGGGAGGGTTCCGAGCCAGGCGTATTAGACTCACAACTTATTGGGTCACATTTTCGATGCGGCAAAAACTTGAAAACCTCTTACTTTCAACTACATGCACCGTGTTCAATTTCATGTGCCGTTTACCTAGAATTTCATATTGGTCAGACATTGAAGCAGTCAATCGGAACGTTCCTCTTTACCGTTTATAGTCTAACGCCTATCCTCTCCGTCGTCCCCACAGGTTTGATCGAGTGCTGGAGGCGTGTGGCCGCTCGCTCACCCCTCACGTCTACACCTTCATCACGTTCACCGAATCACAGCAGCGGCAGCAGCGGCAAGGCAAGGCTGACCCGGCCGTCAAGCGGGCGCGCGTGCTGCGCCAGACCCGCCTCATCCCCGTGCTGATCTGCAACATCGAGAAGTTCGAGAAACATCTTATCGCTCTGGAGAAGCGCACCAAACTCGATCTGCACGCTGGCGTGAAGATGAGCACGTCTCGCGATTTTCGTATCATCCAGGCGACCCTGCAGGCGGCGCTGGAGAGAATGGGGAGCTCGGAGGAAGAGGAGGAGGAGGAAGGGCCGGAGAGCCGGGCTCCGCGCCAGGAGGACGCCGAGGGGGAGGGGAGGAGCCAGCCGGCGCCGTCTCAGAGGTCGCAGGGGGCCGCGCGACTGACTAGGCCGTCACAGAAGCCGTCAAAGCCGTCAAAGCTGTCCCGGTCGCAGAAGGTATCGCAGCCGGCCGCCAAGCGAGCCAAGGTGGAGAAGTGAGCAGGATGGGAGGAGGGCGTTAAGGGAGTTGGAGTCGTGTTGCTGATTGAGATGTCAGGATGCTGTCCCGTCGTGCTAATTCGCATATGTTGTGTTGGAAAAGATATGCTGGATGTATCTTACGAGATTAAGCATATGTCATGTCCAGAATATACGGTGCTTGTTTTTGCTACTTGTGTTATGATATACGATCTCGATCAAGCATATTCATCCAGTGTAAGCGGCTGGTGCTTCTTTTTCCATGCACTTTTACGGCTCGCCAACGTCACGACTTACGAGCCATGCGTGACTCGTATACTCAGGTTTATCGCTAACATATTAACACCTCACTATTGTTGGAACCCCTGGTGGCTCAATGGACAGATAGATGGATTCGGAATCCACATGTTCCGGGTTCGATACCGACTACTGACGTCTAATTCCTGCTCCATTTCGGTGGTTGCGAAAGATGCACACGATAGATAACAACAGTAGCGTCGTCTACACAACGTCAGTCATCCTTATTATACCTACCGACAATGTAACACAGCTAATTCAATACACATTACGCAGCAATCGTACTTGCCGTTGGCTTGGATCAGATCAGAAGAGATCTATGGTAGAGGCGATATTTTACTATTTCTTGTGGGCAAGGGCTTCGCGACGCTCCGAAAGTTGGGGGAGGGGGTTGGCGGAGGACTTCGGAAGTCAATCCTTTCCATGCAACGCCTATGGGCGTCCCTGGCGAATCCAGAACAACGGTCTGGGGATGGGGGAGGGGCATACCCCAAAAAAGTTTCACAAAAATTCAGAAAACTCATCGGATTTCGCTTCCTTATGCATTGCTTAACGTTTAAAAACAAACTTTCCTTAATAAAAGTTGCTTAGATTTCCTTCTAGATCAGGAACTGTGAGAAATTAAATTCACCGAGTTCAGGCGGTTTGGGGGGGGGGGCATTTGCCCCTAATGCCCCCTCCCCCACCCCCACCCCTGGATCCGCTAGTGATGGTCGTTGCATGGAATTGAACAAAAATTATTATATTTTGCCACAAAATGAGGCGGACACATCCCCTCCCCCTCATCCCTCAGTAGCGGGGTCCATGGTTGTGGCGTCGGCGTTGGCGCCAACCCTATTTGCTGCGGGCGGCCAGAATTACGTTAGGTTGCGAGGGGGGGATTCTGCCCCCCCCCCCCAACGATCTCGAGATCTACCCGACCGTTTTTGATAAAACAAACACCATTCGATGCAACATGACAAAATCTTCCTATACAAGTCAAACAAATTCACTTTTGACCAAAAATAGGGGATTTGGGGGCCAAAGACCGTCAATTTTGGGGTATGTTTTGAATGCTCACTATGATCATGTCTCTGGACCGATTTCTATGGGAAAAAGTGTTTTGAGCTTTAAACATATAGGTCTTTAACATTTTAAAGTCTCAATAAAAAAGTGAAAAATCATAGGCGCATTCAGGGAATAAAGACATGGGAAATTTTCAGGGATTTTGTGTTATTTTTTTTTTGGGGGGGGGGGGGTTATTGCAATTTTATGTTTGTTTGGTAGGATATGCTGTTATAGCTTGCTTACATTGCATAAAAGCTTGCCATTAGTTGTTTAATTTGATTTTGCGCAAAGGCGGATACAGATAAGCAGCCAGGGGGTCCTACCAGCCCGCACTTGTAGATATCGCCTCCAAAGTTGTGTACCTACCTGAGTACTCCTTTGCCAAAAATATGTGCAATCGCTAGTATTTTGCATGTACATTGTTAGAAAAGCGCATTAGATGCATTCATTGTGGCGTAGAACACCAAAGAAGCAAACGAAAGCCACGTCTTCGTTCAAAACCGTTCAATCGTGACCGATTGAACGGTCCGAACCCTGCTGAACCGATTTTGCTAAACAAAATATACATAACACCCGTCATTCAATTAGGTATAGGGAAAGTCCTAAAGTTTCACAACGGCTTAGGAGCGGCAATCGAAAAACCACTGGTGGGGCAGAATCTGCCCCCCCCCCCGCAGTAAATAGGGTTAACCCGGCAGTTGCTGGGGTTCCG
>JARFNZ010118644.1:0-12632 GCA_031763405.1 Balanus nubilus | reverse complement strand
TCAAGGTCAGGTCAAAGGTCAAAATCACCTGTTTTCGATTTATTGGCTGCAGAGACCAGACTATCTATAGCAGCGAGTCCAAACTCAGTCAAACTGCTTCCAAGTATTAGAGGAAGGCACTGCTAGAGTATGAGCTCTATACTAAGTACAGGTCAAGTTCGATGTCAGGTCACAGAAGGTCACTATGAGCAAAACTTACATAAAAGCCGTATGATTCAGACGTAGAAATCGATGGTAACGGTCATTTTACCATTTGGCCCCATTTTAAGTGAGAGTCAGGCCAAGGTCAAGTCAAAAAAGGTCAAATTTTGAAATTCATAATTTGTCATAAAAAACACATGATTATGAACCAGTTTTGTTCAAGGAAGCCAATGGTGTCACTTGTTGTTACGTAAGTGGTCTATAAAAGCCATAAACACAATTGAAAAAATGACGTCATCAGATTCTACACATATTTGAGCCATTTTGGGGCCAAAATTAATATATTGATTCGAAATTCGGTATATAAATTTTTCAGAGGTAGTACTATTACATATATTCCGTTTTTTGTTTTACAAATTCAAAATTTTGGATTTTGTATCTATTTTCCCCAAAAGTATGTTTTTTTTTAGTCAAAACCCAACATTTAAAACATCCGAGATAGCCATTTGAAGGAAATCTCATTTCCTTGCTTTTTACGGCTTATTTTGGCATTTTTCGTCAAAACTCGATGTTTTATTAGCGATAAAACATTTGGCGATTTTGGACCGAAAATGGGCTGACATGACGTCACTCAAACGTCATTTTCTCAAATAGTTCTCGGTCGATTTTTTTAAACTTTCTAAGAAGACGTCAAATTGATGCAAAATAAGGTACTGAAAGTTTCACGTCGATATCTGTCATCATTTTGAAGCTATTGCAAAATCCGGGAGGGGGGAATTTACCCCCAGCGGGGCGCGGGTTAACAAAGAAGTGTTCGTGCCCTCGGATGACCTATCTTATTGCTTCGCATAATAAAGGTTTTGATTTTTCACCTTTTCCTTCTTATAATGGGAAGTCACGTACTTGACTTGACCACAGGTCATTATATATTAAGATATCGAATTGAAATTTCGAACGTATATTAACTAGCATGTTGTCTCTGACAATTATTCCGTATTATTGAAATTCAAGATTTTATAAATTTTCAATTTCCCGCGCCTCCCTGGGGTCTCCAGCCAAACGCACCTCACTGGGGGGAGGGGTAAATTGTACCCTCCCTCTAATTTCCAGAACCAAGAGGCGGGGTGGGACGTTCAAGGCAGCAAACGAAAGCTCTCGATAAAACAATTCTAAAGCTTGCTTAAATTTTTTCGAAGTCAACTTCGAAAAACCTCGTCTGGACTATGGCGTCATACGGGTGACGACAGATTCGCGTCAGTAAACTGAAAACTCTCCCCGAGTGTTGCAATTTGTAACCACTGTATAATTTGTTCCATATATAACATGAACTACCTATCATGTTACATGTTACATCAATGGCTTATCATACGGCTTTTATGAAACTTTTGCTCTTAGTGACCTTTTCATTTGTGTTTGCAAGCGAGGCCTCGAAGTGCCAACAAACAACTTAAAGATGACGTCATTACACTGTATGTATACACATTAGAGTCTTCATTCCTCTGGAGATTAAAAATAGAGTTATGGTTTTGAAATTTGACATTTTTATTAGTTTTTGGTGGTTCTCTGACATATATTCCCTTTGTTTTTAATTAATGACAACTTAGGGCTTATGACCTTTCAAACTAATTTGTATTATTTTTTCCCCCAATTTTTAGGGTCAAAAATCAAAAAAAATTAAATCCGAGACAGCCAGGTTGTAGACAATGTCATTTCCTTACTTTTTTTTGGGTTTGTTGGCAAGTTGATTCAAAACCAGATGTTTTATTACCGCTCAAAAATTCGTCGATTTTAGACCGAAAATTGCGTGACATGACACAACTTAATTAAGCGTTATTTTCCCAAAAGGTTCTTGAACAATGTTTTCCAAAAAACTTCGAGGAATGTGTGAAATTGATTATACATTTAAATTGATAAGGCCTAGAAAGTTTCGCGTTCACATACTGTTTCTTTTTTTAGTTATTAAGGAAGTTCATCAGGGAGGAGGGGGCGAAAAACGCCCGCCGGCCCATGGGGGGTTAACGATGTGATACGACGAATGCATAGCGTAAAGCATAGATGTCTAATAGATACAGTGTAGTGATAATATATAATAACAAGTATTAAGTATTTGTTATATATGGCTAAAGCAATACAAATGCAGCTACATGTTTGTTCCAAAGCAAGTAAAAGCATCAGCGAATAGGTACAGTAAACTAGGAAACCGACGCACACTGCACAGTGCACAATCAATAGATATTGATACCTTCTAGAAACCAGTAGTAATTTCACAAATGGCGCAAGTTTTGTGCTAATATTTGCTGTTGTATCTTTACGTAACCGCTTATTGTTCACATTGCGGCATTGTTTCACTGAACGCATAAGTTCTATTGACATATCATTTCAGTAGAGACGCAAGACCCGTAAAATGTTCCGCAGGTCCGACAAGCATGTCAAATTTGCAGCTGCTTTGTCATGTCGTGAGTCAACCCAAACTCATCCTTTTACCTATTAGCATTTACAAATTAACTCATAAGATGAATGGATTAAAATGAAGACATTAAAAACTTACAATATATTCATGTGTGAAGACACACCACTCCACACAACCTGCACGTCGCAAGAGACCACAGCGAGACACGCGGCGCCCCAGCTCTGTTGGATTCCCGCGCCTCCGGGCACAATGCGTTCCGACGCAATCTGCCCCACTCCCAGCCGGCCGCCGCTCCACGGCCAGCCGCTCTGAGGGACGACCGAGGCGAATCCATCCGTCTCATGACGTAATACGACGGCGCTCGCTCGACTTTCGCAAGCACAAGCGCGACGCAAGTGTACCACGGCACCGGCCAGCAATGTCACTGACGCCGGCGGACGCTGAACAAACGAGACCGTGTGACGTGGGGGCGGAACGCGGCCACTGCTTGCCGTATGCTGTGACGGGATGGTCGATTGACTGACACCACTCCTGGCACATCAGGTGATTGGCGTGGTCGGAACCGTTCAGGTGTGTTTCGTTGACCGTTATGCGAGAATGTTGCAATATTCAGTTCAGCTTGAGCATCAAACTTGTCCAGTCCAGTCTGAGCTGTTTTAGTGGTTCTTGGCAGCCATACGCGGTGTGGATCTGTGGTTAAACCCCTGATTATACCTACCTGACCATTTCAAACCATCTAGGCCATTCTTGTAAAAACACCTCGGCGCCAGATTGCCCGTCTGTTATGAAGTATGGGTCAGTCTGAGGGCCGGGACGGTCTGGCCCCGGGGCCGGGGCCGGCAGGGACGGTCCGGGGCCGGGGCCGGGGGGACGCTGCCGTCCGTCCCCTCTCGGCGGCATGGATCAGAGGCGGCGGTGCGCGGCCCTGAGCGGGGGGCGTGGACCAGAGGCGGGTTATGACAGAGTTACGGCGCCGCGACGGGAGGTTACCGCTGACCGCCCGCCCGTCGACGCCAGTAGAAGCCTCTCGGTCTGACAACATGGAGCAGCAAAAAACGGCGCCGGTATGGATCGAATCGGCCGGCCAGCGGCGGCGGCGGCGCCCTCCAACATGGTGTCGATATGTGACCGGGACTTGGTGTAAGTACTCCGGGGACTTGGTGTAAGTACTCCGGGGACTTGGTGTAAGTACTCCGGGGACTTGGTGTAAGTACTCCGGGGGCTGTCGTCACAGCCGTGTGCCACTGCCAGCCGTCAGAGGCGGCACGGTGTCACAGCCGTGTGCCACTGCCAGCCGTCAGAGGCGGCACGGTGTCACAGCCGTGTGCCACTGCCAGCCGTCAGCGGCGGCGCAGTGTCACAGCCGGCTGGATCTACCACGGCACCAACAGGAGTGGGGATGAATCCAGTGACTTGTTACATCATAGCGAAGTGTTTGTTGATTATCGTTTTCCGTGTGTCCGTAATGTATTTTGTGCTCAGTGCTGCCAAGTGCCAATGCCCTGCACAAATGCAGCCCAGTACGTCAACGTTTTCCAAGGTGCTGTTTTTGTCACATATCATGCAACCTCTCCCAAAGATGACCTCTGGCTAATGGTGGGCAGAAAAGCAATGCAAACATAATCGATGTAGCAGGTGACAGTGAACACAATTTATGATAGTTTGCATTGGTTCATTACTACATATGCGTTAAAGACTAAATTTGATAATAGTTTTAAGTGATATTTATATGTTCTATTCCGTTTATTTGACTTTTTAAAATTACAATCTACCGAAGCACGCACTTGCAAACATTGTCCATATAACAAAGCTTTAATCAAAATGAGACAAGAGGATTTATAAAAAGGCAAACCTTTCCAAAGAACTCCGGCTGTGCCACCACACACGGAAGGAAGCTGCGATGAAAAACGTGTCTAGGGGCGCCGCCGGCGATAGAGATGGGCACCACCACGGAGTGCGGAAGTCTTACGAAACTGGCTGTCTGACGACCCTCTGACCTGCCGACCATCCTAATGAGCCACTTTCACACCGGCCAGCGGCGCCGTGATACCAGAGCCATGTCGACAGGGAGATGGTGCCGACTGTGACGGCCGTGGCCAGAAGAGCATTATCGCCTGCTCAGGACTGAGAGGGGAGGGGAGGTGGACAGGGCACGCAGTTGAATGCACAGGGATGGGGCGGGTCCAGATGGGAGGGTAGCAGGCCGGGGCGGGATTGCACGGTATAGGGTGAGAGATAGGACTACAAGATAGGATACGGGACGAAACTGGATGACAAACAGGACGGGATGGGGCGTGGGAAGGGATGGAGTGGGACTATGGACAGGACGTATGATAAGGCACGGTAGCCTGAAGCGACGCAGCATGACATATCATGGGAGAGGAGACGAGTCCATATGAGACGAGACAAAAAGAGACATCTCTACTGGCATTCCAATCTCATCTCTTCCAAATAGACACCCCTACTTGCATACCAATGCGACCCCTTCCTAAGAGACACCCCTCCTCGCATCCCAATGTGACCCCTTCCTAAGAGACACCTCTGGGGTCTCCCCAGTGAACTATTCCCTTTAAGGTCATCTGAGATCACTGGGTCGAAAAGATCAATGTGCTGTTTTGGTCATTAGGAGCTGTAATATATGCATGCTTTTAGGCCGTATTCACTCTCGGGTTCCTCTGGGGTCTACTCGCCTCCCAATAAAATCCCTTCCTAAGAGACACTTCTACTCGCATCCCAGTATGATTCCTTCCTAAGAAACACCCCTCCTCGCCTCCCAGTATGATCCGTTCCACACCGGCACCATGTGACGCAACCCTCCTGTGAACCCCGGGCATCGCCTTCTGCCCCGTCACAGTCGGCGTTGCACGTCAGCGCGTGCACAACTCATTGAGCCCACCTGAGAACGGCGACGTGCCAGCAGCGCGCTTTCGTGATAATCGTGCCGAGTGCGCGCCGCGCGGTTAGCGGGCCTCCCACGCGGGTACGCGAGTGGGACCCGGTCGGAGTGCCACGTGTCGGTTACTCCAGATACTCTGTGAACCATCGCGTCTAAAGAGAGCTGGCTCAGTCGTAACCTTATGCCGAGTGCCTTCGGGGATGCGGCACGGTCAAAGATGCGCAAATGTGGTGAGGCTTGCCCTGGATAGAACGCCATTAACTTTGCTTACACGGTAAGCAAATGAGGTTAACTAGATGTGCGGGAAAATGCTTAAAGGGAATAGTGTACCTTGGAAATATGTTTGGCAATCGGCAAATAGGGGTATCTTGAGCCCAAAACACCGAATCTGACATCTGTACGAAAAGTGAATAGCTGCGGAAACATAAGCATGTTTTCCCTTTTTTCCTTCATAGACTTCATGGACTCAATAAATACTCACTCCGATGCGTGACATCACACATGGTTATTTATTTTGGAAGCCATTGCATGTTACATCAATGGCTGACCTGAGATAATGACACATTGTGCAGAATACTCAATATGCTCTCAATAAAACGCATTGGATGCACATTTCAATTATTTGCTAACCTGAAATGTGTTGGTTTTCTACCATTGTTGCACCCAACGACTCAGCATCATTATTCATTTTCCTGGCATCCTTATGTAACATTCGCACTGATAATTATATTTTAAAGTTGAATTACGACATTTAGAACATAACTTTCGGATGTTCTGACTGACACAGATACATACATATAAAATCAATAGTAATCACGATCTGCGACACGGTATAATATTAATTTTTCTATACCTCGATTCATGAGAAGTTTGCAGCCGAAGTCCCTAGATTATTATCAACAGACACCACTTGATTTATAGTTACTCACGTGCTGTTATTATAAAAGCGCTTCGACCGTTGCACCAACTTGGAATGGAACTGACAGGTAAGTCAGAATAAGGTAAGCAATGATAGGTAGTTCATGTTGTATATGGAATAAATTATACCTTGGTTACAAATTACAACACTCGGGCAGAGTTTTCATTCATTCATTCATTCATTCATTCATGTATTCAGTTTACGCGTATCCGCAATGGCGGATGACGACAATCTGTCGTCACCCGTATGACGCCATACGTCCCGACGAGGATTTTCGAAGTTGACTTCGAAAAAAATGGACAGAAGCATTTAGTTACTGAATCGACATTACTCAGCGTAGCGAAAAAATGTTTTGCCACAACCCGTATATCGACAAGCTCTACAAAACTGCTATCTTAGTTCAAATCCCCATATTAAAGGTGAACTATTCCCTTTAAGGTCATCTGAGATCACTGGGTCGAAAAGATCAATGTTCCGTTTTGGTCATTAGGAGCTGTAATATATGCTTTTAGGTCATTTTTCGTCAACAACGCGGAAAATGATCTTAGAACGTTGTTTTTCCCCATCAAAATCTGGGAATGATGAACAATAGAAATAAATTAAATTGTTATTAAATTAAGTTAAATTGAAATGTAAAACGTTTAAATGTTACTAAAATTGGCCGTCTTTGGCTTTTGAAAGGTCCTCAAAAGGTCATTGCTGAAGTATCGAATTCGACTTTCGTACACACATTCACCTAGGTGGTCTGTTTTATATATATTCCAGTTCTGAAATTTTTAGAAATTTAAAAAATATGAAAAATAAAAATTTGCCAAAATATTTTTTCGATTTTTCCTCTCAAATATTGCAGATTTTTCCAAATTTGAAAATAAAACATATGGCAGTTTGTTAGATTCGTCTATACTGAGTCCTTTGATATAAAACAATTGATTCCATCTTCAAACCTGTGCGCTTGACAGCATTTCCCGCAAACACTTATTTCTGGTCAAGAACTGGAAAACATGACGTCCATTCCTACGTTATTTCCGGCCAACCGATCTTGACCTCATCATTTTCCGTTCACACAAATCTCATCACACAGACCCAGCAGTAGCTATCCTCAAGGAGATTGACCATAGTCCTAATGACCATCATTATTTTGCTGCTGGTCATAAACGAGATACAGATGACTGTTACCATAATTGGGGCTCACCAACTGCTGTGGTCACGTGCCGCTTACATACGGCTGACATACATCTGGTTTACGGAGTCAGCTGTCAAAGAAATCGACATCCAAATGACCTATTGTTGGGTTGTGCTCGCCTCAGAATCGTGGAATCAAATTTGACTCAACTCTGACTGAAATGAATTGAGTCAGCATTGAGTCAGACAATAGAATTGTGAGATTGAATCAAGTCAGAGTTGAGTAGCATAGTTTGTCGGTTGAGTCAGGGTTGAATCACATGGACGCTGCTTGAGTCAGCGTTTAGTTGACTCAAATGAGATAATTCAGTGACTTGAAATCGCAGTTTTCGAAATTTGGCAGATTTGATATTGCGCCTATGACGCTGAATGGAAGGAATTTACTTCAAGCCACACCCCTCCCGATCAACAATTTTTGGTGTTGTTGAGTAAAAAAAAATGAGCCGACTCAAGAAGCTTTCATCACTTCTTTTAGTCAGAGTTGATTCAGGGGTAAGATAAAGCAAATTAAACAGAGTAGGTATTAATCACAACCTTTGCTCAACCGCTTAAGTCATAGCTGAGTCAGAGTCCTTCGAAAATGAATCAGAGTCGATTCAGTCGGAAAAATATGAGTCGAGCAAACCCTGCTTGTCTGTAAGGTTAAGTGGTGCAGATGCCCAATGTTCATGGAATTGTGCGTGTTAGGGTCAGTGGGTATAACTGCACCGATATTTAGTGGCAGTCGGTTTTTGTCACATGGTCAACATCAAAGCCATTGCCGTTGACGAGTAGGACGCAGATACGAACAGCAAAAACGAATATATGCATATAATTATTATAAACATTTATTTAAAAAAGAGCAGTGACCAAAAGGATGCTGATTTTCATTGGCCGAGAGCATAAATTCCAATAAGGCACTGTCAAACTTTAATATCCAATACCAGTTATCACTGGCGTATACAGCCCAAGAACTCTTGAGCAAGACCAATCCAGCTACCTAACGTATTAAGGAACGCGGACGCTTCACTTTTCTTTCAACCACCATGTTCCGGAGTACTCGCCCCTACCGATAACAGCCGTTCCAGCGCTCCAGGCATTACAAAACAGTCCAGCCTCTTCACCGAGCCACCTCCTCACTAGCCGCACCTAAAATCACGCATGAAACACGACGCTGAATGCCTGTTTTCCGAATACATCAGCCTAACGACCCTTCAGGGGGCCGGCGGCGAGGCATCGTATGCGAGAGCAGGCGGTGCGCCAGACGGCACGGGGCGGCAATGGGCCGTCGGGCTAACGGTGAGCCGCTGGCACCTTAGAGTGGATCGGGCATGTGTAATGCCATGTTTTCTCCGTCGGGTAGGGGCGGGCGAGCAGTGAAATGAAGACGGATGGCGCCGCCGGCTGATACCGTCGTAATTGGTCGGTGGCGGAGGGTTGACGCAGTCAAACCGCACCCTTTCCCTCCGTCGTCGGGCGGCAGAGCCTATAAACGGCACACTCGGCTTGGCGTGCGTAGATCCGGGTGTTCCTTAGAATAGGGATTCGCCTTTGTTATCGATTGTAATATTGGAATGCTATGCTGGTGTCTTTGCCAATCAGTTGTCGAATTCTTGGCAGATATTCTGAACAAGTCTCGCCGCCGATTGCATTAATTCCGAACCGATTTAAGCAATGACTTTTGGATTCATACGCGTGCTTAACGTGACTGAATTTCTCGCGAGTAACATCGTTATTTGTGCACAAATCTTTCCCGGCCCTGACGTCTCGCAGCGGCTCTATGCGTCTCATTGTTTTCTGACGTCACCCGTGCGGCCCATCCCTCTGACGTCAGTATGTACCACTGGCGTGGATGGCTCTGGTCCTTAGTCTCCCGTCACCGTCCTTCGTTCTGTCCCTTGGTTCCCATCGACCTCGTGTTTCGGAGAGCCGCACTCCACGCTCGGACAGTCCCCGCCCCCGCCCCCGCCCCCGCCACTGCCACCGCCACCGCCGCCTCAGTGGATCACTTAATTCCGACGTCTGCTCGTCAGTAATGCAGTTATTTAGACAACTGACGCGTGGCTTGACGGGTTCATCGTCCTTGCGTTGTGACCGAATGACTCGGGCGCAGCGTCTGTTCCATTGACTGCGTCACGCTATTGTCTGTCATCAGGGCATCTTCATGCTCGTGAAAAGTGTGCGTATTCAATTTGTCTTGATATGTCAATTGTAATGATGATTGTAAAGACAATCATTCTGCTATCTGGATTAAGCCACAGCGTCACGGCTGTTATTTTTATTCGTGTGGCTGACAGTCACATCGTCGTTCCATATATGCAACGAGTTCTATAAAAGATAAAAAAGTCATCATTTTCACCTAACAAAAGATAGAAAATAACGTTAAAAACAGGGTACGTGACAATACATTCCTGTCCGGCTGCGAAATTCAATGATCTCGCCGAGCTGTTTTTATTGAAAATACCGAGGACGTCCAAGGTATTTTTCATAAAACAACGTGGTGGTATATTGAGTTGCAAGCCAAGGGGAAAGAAGATATTTTCCACACATGTTGTTTTACATCATGTGACGTCATCTACGTCTCAAACATATTTGGCAGGGGGCGGAGCAACTTAAGCAGAGGGTAGCTCATCATGTTTCCCCACACACTTCAACATTTTCCCCCGCATATTCCAAAGTGAGGAATAATTCACGTGGTACTTTAATGTCCGAGTTTCTCCATTTAGGTGAGCAATATTGCATGCGAGTACTTACGTGGGAAAATCAGTTCGATGGGAGTGAGCTTAGGATGACCCTGCCGCATTCTCGTAAATAGGAAACGATTCTTCACATTTTGAACTGTTCACTTGCGAGTCTTCGGTTAGTTCCACGAGACAGGCAAGGATGCATCATGCATGAGTATTACAATTTCAACTCATAAGGGATGCAAGATATATGTTATGTCTTGATGGGATCTGCTTTCAATTTCGTCGTTTGTGAAAGCTCGTGTGGAACGTTTATGGGAGTCGATATACATTTGCGCTTATAATCTGAAAAAGGCAATGGTTAGGAATATTATTTGAGTTTTATAACACTACTATCAGGCAAAATAAACAAATATTAGCATTCAGATGCCGAGTTTGTCTATATGAACTTTAATATGCAATGGAGCTTCAGTTACCGCATGACTTGTGCAGCTCAGTCAGCTTTTCGGCGCAAATCAGTCTTGACAGTTTCTTTTTTCCACTTTGTCTTCGAAGTGGAAAGGGAAATTGAGACCCATGGTCTGCTGCTCCTGAATTTCACACTTATCTAACCGGTTGTATCATGCTTTGAAGTGTCTGATTTGATATTTCATACTTGGTCTCTGGATGAAAGCAGCTTTCGAGTGCGCGAAGATATTTGAACAGATGTTATTAAATGTGAAACGAAGGGAGACCCGTGACCGTTGAGCGCTGGGTCATGCAGGCGCTGGCGAATTATCTGCTTTGCCAGCTTCCCCAAGGTATGCACAATATGGCCAGGAACATGACCATGCATGAGCAAACGATGCTATCAGAGACATGCAAACGACTTGCATGGCTCTTTTTGGTTTTATCATGAAACATGAAACAGAGACAAAAGTAAAGGATGTCATGTTGGCTACACTTCTCATATGTTCTGCCGCCTTTGGTCGTGTCAGAACGAACAAACTTAATGGTAACCTGAACAGAATACGAGGAATCCATTAGGAAAAAGAGAAAAATCATTCAACTTCACTGGAATATTCAGAGTTCCCGACATTCGTGGCGTTTCTCAGTATCAGCGTCATACCAGCGTCCCCGTCATACAGAACGCCCTGGTGTGTGTCGCGGCGCTCTCCTCAGAAACTGCACGCATGGTTGGCGGTGTGCTGCCAAAGATTGCCAGTTTGATTCCAGCACCTGGCCGCCCTGACCAGCACCGTGAATGATCCGGCAATGTGACCGGACCGAGTCTCGCCAGGCGGGCGTTCTGCTGAAATCAGCAGGGCAGCCAGGCTAGCCTATGCCTCGACGGTTCCAAGCGAAAGCTTCTTGTGTCATTGGTTGTTTGAGTGACGTTATCGGTTAACGTTGTTTGAGTGACGTTAGTGACGTTGTCGTTATCGGTTAACACATTCATCCAGCTAGCAATAACTTTGGTTGTACTATTTCTGAATGAATTACTGGTCAACTATCTATATTATTTAATAATTCATTAGATTACTTAGTTTAATACAATAACAATAATTACTTCACTTAAGTTACTACTTATTGACCTCACATATTTATCTCACAGATCCTCACTACATTTCCTACTACTAAAATTACTATTTACTAACTATAACTAATTAAGCCAAATTTACTTAAATGTAAGTTGGAACGATATAATAATAATTTGAAGATCCAAATGCATATCCGCCCAATCAAATTGACGTTACCAAACACACTTTAAACGTAAACCTAATAAACACCAGGCTCTCTCGATAGAAATCCCAGTACCTCACACCACCATCATCACAGCGCCTTAAATGCTGACCTGCTCTAGAGGCACTCGGACCCATCAGCCCTCGCGACCTGATCTGTCCACGACCCTGCCCTCGTAACCTGACCTTCCCCCTGCCATGCCCTCGTGACCTGACCCCGACCCTGCCATGACCTGACCTGCCCCAACTCTGCCCTCGTGACCTGACCTGCCCCCGGCCCTGCCCTCGTGACCTGACCTGCCCCCGACCCTGACGTGACCTGACCTGCCTCCGGCGCCGCCGTGACCTGACCTGCCCCCGACCCTGCCGTGACCTGACCTGCCCCCGGTCCCGCCGTGACCTGACCTGCCCCGACCCTGCCCTCGTGACATGACCTGCCCCGGCCCCGCCCTCACCTTCGCCCTCCACCCGGCCGTCCTGCCCTGTTTATCACGACCATACGGCAGCACCGGCTCCACCAACACACGACCGGCCATAAAACTACCATGGACCCACCGGCGCCAGGCCGGCTAGCCGCCGAGCTGCAGGTCTGCCCACAGGCTGTCGGCACCGCCCTCCTCGGGAGGAGGCGGGGCGCACACGCTCTGGCGCGCCCGCCGCCGAGAGCACGCGCTCCGAGCTCTCTCTCTCTCTGGCTCGC
>JARFNZ010118633.1:0-12632 GCA_031763405.1 Balanus nubilus | reverse complement strand
CTCTCTCTCTCTCTCTCTCTCTCTCTCTCTCTCTCTCTCTCGTCTTGGGTCTTCTCTTGTTGCCTTGCATGCCTTCACTCCATTCGTGTCCCATCCATACTCGATCGAATAGTTTTGCGGCGTTCTTCGGAAAGCAGTTCTGATGCAAACTTCACACTGAGGGTGGCAGACACCAGAAAAACATCTGTTTATCAGTCACGGTACAGGACACCCGCGCCACGGATCAAAACCGAATTTCGTTTGCTAAATTTTAATTCGAATTCAAATTTGAATTTACTAATTTCAACTTCGATCCGTCGTGCCGGTGCCCAGCAAAGTGACGATGGAAGATGCCATTCAGTGTCCGCCACCCTCAGGTCGAATTCCGTACCAGAGCTGTTTTCTGCAGACCTCAGGAGTGACCCTCAAACGTCGCTAGGTATATCAATCCCTCTAATATCGCGGTCCATCCTGCAGACATCGTGGGAGCGAGCATCTGGCCTCGTCTGGTGAGAGAGCGCGGATTAATTCACAGACGTGCCTCGGAGAGACGAGGTTATTTGGCAGATGGTGTAACTCATTGCAAACATTGTCGACGTTCTTCGCTAGCGATAACGCTCAGAAGTGTCGAGGACTGGCGATAGACTGACAACCCTTTTAGTACCGCGATGCAGGATAACGGTTGTTGTTCTCTCCTTTTGTCATTACCAAAGACAACCGAAACAAAATAAACGGTTTCAAATGATAAACCATTGGCAACGTATCCTCATACGTTGGTCTAAAGATCACGACAAATCATAACACTGATGCTTCCGTGTCGATGAGCTATAGGTAGGAAGATACCTGCTGCAATGCTTTGCCGACGTGAGTTGTCCAAATACAGCGTTGCGCTGACGTGAGTTACCTCGGCAACGTTCCGCTGACGTGAGGTGCCGCTGTACCGTCCCGCCGACGTGAGTTGTCGCCACCGTACCTGCCGTTGCGTCACCGGCCTTGCACGGCTACGCGCTGAGCTACGACGACAGGTGAGTGGTGGCAGGTCTGGTTCCGCTTACGGCCGGAACGGAGCTAATAATCCAGCCTGCCGGACCCCACTGACAGACGCGCTATGGGTCTGTACAGCAGAAAACTGTGCCGTTTTGGACCTCCTTTCTCACTCCAGTCCCTCTTCCTTGCTTCTCCTTTTTCTTCTCCTCTCTTCTCTTCCTTCCCTTCTTTCTATTGTTTTTTTCCCTTGCCCCGCTACCTATCTCCCTCTTTCCCTCTTCCTATCTCCTTCTCTCCTTATTTGCCTCTTTTCCTCCCCTTTTACGCCCTCCACTCTTCTTTCTTCGTCCACCTACCTTATTACCTTAGTGCCGCTATTCTCTACAATCCTGTCTAAGCACAATCACAGTAGCATCAGATTCCAATCTTGCGGCAAACCATGACGCCCAGTGGGCCAGTCGTGACGCAGTGCGGTGGTTTTTGCGTCAGCTGGTGACGGGGTCGATGCCGAATAGGACGAGGAGAGGTTGTCTCAGTCACGCCTGAGTCAGTCTCACGCCGTGTCCGAAGCCGTGGGAAGATGTTCACGGGCGTTTCGGCGAACGGAATGCATGGCGCTATTGTTCGCGAACTGCTTCTCTGGCGCAAAAACTCTGCGACGTGCAGAAGCAGCAAACATATTTTTGTTTACGTTCTAAAAAGGGGAACTTTTGAATGACACATGGGAGAGCGACGTTACCTTCGAATTTCTTGCTTGGCCGAGCAATTAACGATAATTCTATTAAGGTTGCCTAATGCCCATGCCCAGTCCTGGCATCGAAAATATGTCGCAAAAAAAAACTTGAAACAGAGAACATAAATTTCCAGCTTTGCCTTTAGCTCGTAACCGTATAAACAACGTTGCGGTGCCACCAGATAAACATCGGACTGTTGGTGTTGAAACCTCTGTCTGCCCTCCCGGCCTTTCATTCATATCCCACTCTGCTCCGACGGGGTGGTGAATGGGTGATGTATCCACTGTGGCTCTATCTTTGTGTCAGACTCCAGACAGGATCGATCTCGAAGCGACAGCTCTGCACAGTACCGTCGTGTCTCTGTTTTTGTGCACAGCGTTATGCACGCTGTGCAGAGGATGTATAGAGGATGTGCACTGTGCACTGTGCACTGTGCACCAAAGGGAAGACCGCGTCAGTCAGATGACAGAGAACAGGAGCATGAGGGCTCCTTTGTGATCGTGTCCGATCATCCCGTCACCTCAACTGTGAGGTCTTTGTGGCCGGTCTCGGCTGACCTGGTGGTCTCGCAAGCTGCAGTCAGCCCAGCTGTCAGTGGTAAGTGGGTGTCGCAGGGACGTCTTCAGTTTGGTGGGCAAATCAAACCATCTTGAGGATCTTGGGGACAGCTTGATTAAGTGCATTTGTTTTGACCTTCCCTGCGTTGTGCCTATCCTTATCGACCAATGTGCGAGGTTCCACATCTAACTCGAGAAGATGCACACCGCTGCCGATGATCTATCCTGAGGGGAAACTCGTTTGAACTGTTATAATGAGATCTTCATATATCTCGATGCCAAACATTCCCATTGCTTCTTTTGTGAGGTGCCTCTCGAGTCTCGAGCCTGGTTTGTTTTACAGTTCTTGAGGCCAGATTCTAGGTATAACATGTAAGCATTTAACTACCAGGTCAACGACATTCGTTAGGACTTATTTCCTCGAACGTTCCAGCAATGTTTTGAGTAAATGCCATCATGTGTTGGTTGATAAACACTCCAGACTTCGCCGTTTGCCCAATGGCGGCATGGCTGGCATGAGATTCAAACCCACAGGCGCGACTGCACACTATCTTTCGGCCGGATCCCACTGCAGAGGAATCCAATCCGCTGGTCGCCGCTTACCATGGGCTGTTTTCCATCAACTGACAAACTTCTCCTTCTCGGTGGACGAACTTCAATGCCCACAATGCATCCTGCATAGCCTCCCACCTGCAGTGCACAGCGAACCGCATTCCTCCCGCCCGTGCCGGCGCCGCCCCGCCTCCGCGCGATCCTGCCTCCGCCGCCGCCAGTTGCACTGTTTACACCAGCCCGGCCATATGGCCGACTGGTGCGAGTGATATGGCCGGCTGGTGCGAGTGATCGCCGTCGGCGGCCGATTTCAGTGTGACATCTGTGCGACGGAGGCGAGGGCGCTGCGTGCCGAGTGCTGGTGTCGCCGGGACGAGGGATGGTTCGCTAAAGGTGCAGCGCGTGGTGCGCGCCGTTGCGTTGGTTCGGACTGTTTGTGGTGCGTGTTGTTTCTTCTTGCTCGGTTGTGGGTCGTTAGGAATGAAGTGAGCCGAGTGGGAAGTGTTTCTAAAGGCAGCGATGGTGAAATCTTTAAGTCAGAATTGACGTTGGGAATAATGCTGGGAGTTATTCTGCAGTGCAGTGGCACGTTTCGGTTGGGATATTGAGATTCAAGGACTTCTTAGGGATCGTGTAGTTTGACCTTCTCTGGTCGGAGGCAGAGAACAACAACATTCACTCGTAGGATCCACAGGTCCTGCATCCATGATCGGCAAGTTTAACGATATCGGTGATCAGCAATGACGCCAAAAGCGTCCCAACGTCGTCGATTCGAGCGCAAACTGCGAACAAGAGCAGTAGCATCGCTCTTCGAACACTCTCGCGCCGTGTGGTCCGTTACCAAGTGAACAACTCACGCTGGCCGGTGTACGGGCGGTAACGTCAGTCGGTGGTGGTGGTGCCTGGATCCTGTCTGGGTCCCGAGTGGTGCCTGGATCCTGTCTGGGTCCCGGGATGGCAGATACCGCCGAGGACGGATCACCAAGGCTGAGACGGGGCCTCAGCGCCCGGCGAACCACAAACCACCTGAATGTCACCAAGGCATGGCGTAAGCACTCAACAGCCAACTATCGTGGATAAGCTTCGTAACGCATTCACACATTACTTTGCTTTTGCCCGTTTGTTTTGTATGCTATTTTGACCAGTAACTAAATCCACTTGTTCTAAGTATTCATGGCCGTTTCATTTGAAATAATTCGTAATAATTCTCCCCTTAGGCTGTCTGCCCCAATGCCCCTGTTATTGGTAATGTTATTGGTATTTGTAATCCCGCCGTCTGAGACTCCCTAGTTTACATTCTTAATATCCGTCGATGGCGTGTCACCTCAGCCTCTGCAGCCCCTGTGTTTGTTTCCTTGTCGTTGTCATCCGAACAGTGTAATGTTTGCAGACTCCTGTATTGATAACAACCAAACTAACTTTGAGTATCTCAGATGTCGACATACATCTCATGAATAACACATGTAGGCACTGGTGGACCCAGCACGGAGCTTCTGGTGTTTTTTTTTGGGGGGGGGCAACATCCCAAAGAAGGCTTACACAATGTATAAAACGGATCGGACATCACTTCCTTTTGCATCGCTAGACATTATAAAGCAAGCTGCTTTAGAACAGGTTCCTAAGATTTCCTTCTACATTATTAAATGTGTAAATTTGCGCAGATTTCAGGCGATTTGGGGGGCATTTGCTCCCAATCCCCCCTCCTGGATCCGCAAGTGCATGTGGGCCAGCAGAGATCGGCTAACGTGCAAAACATAAATATGCTGTTTTCATTGCTAGCGGTTGACCTCATAAACTCTTCTTACGACACCAGTCAGGGATCTGATGAGCTTTTAACAAAGCTGACCGACTCACAACAAAGATTGTCACGGTCTCCAATAGCTTTTCTCAGCTTGTTTTCACCTTCTCTTTTTGACGATATGGTAACACACTCAATGCATACGGTGCTAACTGCCGATAATGTCATTTAAATCATGCGCATAATATTTGAATAATATAAATACCAAATGTTTCGGGAATATGGGCTTATTTAGTAATTATTTCACCCACTTAGGTGCCTATCCTGCCTTGCTGTGCCCAATTTTAACTTTTTGCTGTTCCTGATGCAGTGATTGATTCGGTTCTATTCACTGGTGGATCCATGGGGGGACATTAGGGGAAAATACCCCCCAAACTGACTTGAAATCGTCGCAAATTAACACAATTCCTTATGAAGAAGGAAATTTTATATCGTGGAACTTCAACTTCTATCGTGGAAAAATTGGTATAATTAATTCCTCAAAATAATTTAATAAATAGTTTCATTAATGACCAAGACGCGTTTCGTTTATTCTAACTTCTTCAGTTGGTCATAAGAATGGCATCTTGGTCATTCATGAATCTATCCATTAAATTAATTTGAGGAATTAACTATAGCTATTGTCGTCATGAACTTCTACACATGGAAAAGTTGCTTTAAAACGTGTAGCAGTGCATAACGAAGCGAAATCCGATTAGTTTTCTGAATTTTTATAAAATCTTGGGTTGACATCTTGGGTTGAAATCCCCCCCCCCCCCCCGTCCAACCGCCAGAAAGCGCTGTTCTGGATCTGCCAATGGCTCCATTTGAATACATAAACCACGTCTCACCAATACGTGCCCCTTCTTTAGGTGTTTACGTGGGAACTAAAACGTAAGCCTTTGCGTTTAAAAATAGCCCTCTCAAGCGTCAATATACGACAGCTATCGATTGGCGCCACCTATTCTTGGCTTCCCTGCTGCCGTCTCCACAACAACCCATTGTGCAGCGAATTGAAGCCACGCTCTTCCAGTCGAAACTCGGGCAGGTCACGTGACCTATGCAGTCGAGACTCGGGCAGGTCACGTGACCTTCCCACCCGAGACCCGGGCAGGTCACGTGACCTATCCAGTCAAGACCCGGGCAGGTCACGTGGCCTATCCAGTCGAGGCCCGGGCAAGTCATGTGACCCATTCAGTCGAGACTCCGGCAGGTCACGTGACCAATTCGCCCACCACCGAGGTGCGGTGCGTGGGTGACGGGCCATATAGGGCCATATATACACAGTGGGCGTCACTCCTTGAAGACACCACGGGGATCCCACGTGCGATGCGTTGGACCGAAGTCAAGGCTCGAAGGTTCCACATGTGGAGGCCTCGTACCACAGCTGGCGTAACGTGTTGACATGACAGCTTGCGTCATGTAAATAGATGATAGATTCATTAGATGTGGACAGATTCATTATTTCGGCTAGTCGAAATAATTGTCTGATCGACTGGCGGTGTTTCCAGTAGTTTGCATGTATGTATAGGCACTCTAATGTGCGCTCACACGCCCCATCATGATGCCGTGAGCATTGAGCAACTAACCCAGCTGATGATTTGTTGTTGAATGTCGATGTAGTATCATCGCTACATCAATCATCAACAATGATCAAGAGCTAATTGAACATTTTGCATATTTATGCTTTCTGCTGATGCTGAGTGATTTGGTCATATGTATGCACTAGCGAATCCAGGGGCATTAGAGACAAATGAACCCCCCTAACCGTCTGAAATCGGTGCAAATTTTCACATTTCTTGATTTAGAATGACATACATGCTACTTTATGAAAGCAATTTTGTTTGCAACGTCTAGCAATGCATAAGAAGGCGAATCCCGATGAGTTTTAGGAATTTTGTTAAACTTTCGGGGTGATATTTCTCCAAACCGCCAGAGACCGACGTTCTAGATCTGCCAGTGCATGTATGACGTTATTTGTGTTCTGTTCTATTATCATGAGAAGCTGGATGCAGAGTACTATAGACCATTTATTTTCCAAAGGCAAACGGTCAAAATTGCCTTCTGCAAAGAATAGCAGATAGAGCCAATGCTAAATGAATTAAATTTTACTTCGTATATATTTATTAATAGGAACATTTACATAACACGCACGTGACAAAATTGAAAATACTCTTTGTACCGTTTGCCTTTTGAAACTAAACGGGCTATATTTCTCGGCTCTCGAATAACCCTCTTCTTTAACGTTGTTTGATCCGATTCTCTTGTATGCTCCGTTCAGATGAGGTGGTGTGAAGGAAGAAAATTGTTCTGTTATGTGACCCTGTTTGATTCTGTCCTGTTCCAGATGAGATGCTGGAGGCGGAGGACTCGGCGCTGCCTCTGCGGGTCTATGACCTGGAGAAGCTGATGCGGGACCAGCAGGATGAGATCACCTTCCTCAAGTCGACCGTGGCTGACCTCCAGCGCAGACTGAACCTGGTGGACGGCTCCAGAGGTCAGTGAAGTCGGACAGAGTCGGTCAGAGTCAGTCAGAGTCAGTCAGAGTCGGTATCGGGCAGGGCACAAGGTCATCGGCTCGGTCAGATAGCAATGGTATCATGTTGGTGAATAATATAAAATGTACCCACACAATATCACGTTGGCAATTGTAAATAGGCAGTTCAGGATCGGAGCAAATCATGTTAAAAAATAACGTTATGCAAAAAATTATTGAGATTGAGCAGACTCAGAGCACTGCTTTGTAAGTACTAAGTATAGGTTGACGAATTTGATACTTGGTTGATCTGGGTGAACCGAAGCATCGACTTGCACCTTATCCGAGCTGTTTTCGATCAATGAGCGGGTTGTAGCGGTTTGATTCTGCGTTAGGTCAACATTTCAATTATTTAGTGCTCGCTGAATGCAAGGCATTTGAATGACAAAATATCTTTGTTTGACATCCTTACATAATTATTATTAAGCTTTTAGTAAACTTATATATTGTTTTATATCAAATCTCGGCCACGGGCCATGTCACGTGATCATGGCCCGTGCCCGAAAATTCCTATAAAAAATACATAAGTTTACTAAAAGCTTAATAATAATTTTGTAAGGAGTATTCTTTGTATTCTTTTATATGAATGTTTGGGCCACGGGTCAAGTCATGTGATCATAGCCCGTGGCCGAAAATTCATATAAAAGAGTACATAAGTTTGCTAAAAGCTTACTAATAATTTTGTAAGGTCATACAAATATAATTTTGTAATAATAAGGTCTAGCTCGATTAAAATTAGGCAAGCTCAATTCTCAGTCTAGGCGCACAGCATTCCGCGAGGAAAATCTTCGCGGCTTATTTGCGCCGGCTCTCCAAATCTGCACATTACAACTACCCACCACCCACACTGGATAACCGAAACCTCGTGACAAATCGCTCTCCCGCCTTGGTATCTCCTCAAATAAGGTGCTGAGCGGGCCAATCGTGAATGTTATCTCCAGCCGTTCTATTCTGTGGAGTCTTGAATAGGCGGCCTTGGCCACTCCACTGGGTCATGACTGAGTCTCAGAAGTCAGAGAAGGTCAGACGGAGTTCTCTGACTCAACCAAGGCCTATTTTAACATGTTAACTGGGGGGGGGGACAAATTCCCCCGCAGTCAGCAGAATTGCCTTTTGCCGCTTTTCAGCTTTGAACGTTGCACTGGGACAAGGCCATAGATACTAAGTAGGTAGCAGGGGTGTAATTTTACTAAAAATGATCATGGATGCTCCGCTTCAAGAGCGCCAAGCTGCAAGGGCGACACTGCTCTTTTTTTTGTTTAAACCATGCTTTGACACGGTATTTCGGCCACTTTCACGACCAAAGGGCGCTTTTGTGATTTTGTTGTCGCCTAATGCGACGTTTAGGTACCTATTTATGTTCGCTGTAAGGGCGTATCACTCCTATCGCTGGCGGCATAACCTTCACTTGTTGCCTCAAAATATCCTATTCAAAGCTGAATTTTCTAGAAAGACGCCAGACGGAAAGGGAGCGGCGGACGGGCAGGATGTGTCGGACAGTTAGGAGGACGCTGAACGGTCAGAAGGGTAATGTGCGGTCAGAAAGGCGATGGGTGGTCAGGCAGGTGCTGGGCGGTCAGAAATGCGTTGGCCGTTTAGGAGGGCGCTGAACGGTCGGAAGGGCACTGGACGGTCAGAGGGGTGCTGAGCGGTCAAAGGTTGGTCCAGCGTGGGGGGGGGGGGCAAGCGGGGCCATCTCCCAAAGTCTGAAATCGGCAAAAAGTAACACATTTCCCGATATAAAAAACGTAGCAACTTTAATTTTGGGAAGTTTGTTTTACATCAGGGTACCAGAATAGCTTTGAGGCCAGGATGAGGAGTGAAAAATTCAAGCCTCAGAATACGTACCATGAGTGGGAAATTCAGCTCCAGATATAGCCATGAAAAGCGGAAAACTCAATCAAAGAAAAGTTAAATAACTTAATTGTCGTTCACAAAGCTTAACCCTCAGAACCAGTTTCTGCAAATAAAAGGAAGTGGAAACTTTATTATTCAATTGGGAAAAAAATATGGAAAATGTAATCCAACGGGTGACGTTTTTCACCATAATTTCTTAATGCTAGGACACTGCTTTACAAATTACATCAACTACCAATTCATAAGGAAACGAAATCGGATAAGTTCTCAGAATCCTGTTTTTAGAGTTGGTCCCCAAAATGCCCGAAATCGCCTTTCTAGATCCACCCTTGTGAGCGATCTGGGGGCGCTGGGCTTGCAAAAGGGCGCTGGCGTTTTAGGAGGGCACTGAACGGTCAGAAGGGCGCAAGTAGTGGTGTAAATCGGAGTCCAAATTTGTGGACCTCCGAAAATAGTCCGATTCCGATTTGGACTTCGGTCGGTCAACGACAATTTTCTTGGACAATTTTCGGACAGGGCACATAGGTATTATTCACGCATTTCCCTATCTTACTGGTTTCTAGACCTTGCACTCTGTGGGGTTTGCACTATGCAGTGGTGATATGAAGTTGATACGAGTCAGCTAGAGCTAGGTATAATACTATGACACAAAAAATAATGTAACTGCGATACATTATATCCTTCCAAAAGTAAGGGGTATTTAAAAAAAGTATTTTTTAACTCGATGACATTTTCCGGCAAACGTTGTCAGATTTGATCGGACTTTGGATCGGGTATGATTCGGAAAATCTCCGAAGCTTTCATCACTAGTGCTGAGTGGTCAGGAGGACCCTGAGCGGTTAGGAGGGCGCAGAGCGGTCAGGAGAGCGCTGAGCGGTTAGAGGGGTGCTGAGCGGTTAGAAGGCGTTGAGCGGTTAGGAGGGCGCTGGGCGGTCAGGAGGGCGCTGAGTGGTCAGAAGGGCGCTGAGTGATAAGAAGTGAGCTGGGCGGCCAGGAAGGCGCCGAGTGGCCAGAAGGGCAGTGGGTGATCTGGATGGCGCTGGCCGGTCGGGAGGGCGCTGAGTGGTCAGAAGGGCGCTGGGCGGTTAGAATGGCGCTGGGCAGTCAGGGGGCACTGGGCGGTCAAGAGACCGTTAAACGGTGGGAAGGGGCGTTCAGAAGGGCGCTGGGCGCTTAAGAGAGCGCTGCGCGGTCAGTAGGGCGCTGGGCGGTCAGAATTGCTGTTAGGTCAGGTAGTCAAAAGGGCGCTGGGCGGTCCAGAGGTTGTAAAGCGGTCAGAAGGGCGCTGGGCGTTTAGAAGGACCCTGAGTGATCAGAAGGGCGCTGGGCGTTTCGAAGGGCGCTGGTCGGTCAGAAGGACGATCGGCGGCCAAAGGGGTTCTGGGAGGTCAGGAGGGCGTTTGGTAGTAAGAAGGGCGCTGGGAGGTCAGGAGGGCGCTAGGTAGTTAGGAGGGGGGTGGAAGGTCAGGAGGGCGCTGGGCGTTCAGAAGGGTGCTGAGTGGTCAGAAGGGTGCACGTTGAGCTGTCAAATAACGCTTGGCGGTTAGGAGGGCGCTGAGTGGTCAGGGGGGGTGTTGGGTGGTCAGGAGGGCGCTGGGCGAACAAGAGGACGCTTGGCGTTCAGAGGGGCTCTGGGTGGTCAGAAAGGAGCTGAACGGTCAAAAAGGGCGTTGAACAGGTCATGAGGGCGCTGGGCGGTCAGAAGGGCGCTGATCGGTCAAAAGTGCCCGGTGACCCTTTCGGGCGCTCATTTGGCAAAAAGTAGTTATTTTTATTGTGGGTGCTCAAGCCAGGATTGTGGGTGCTTGCGATAGAATCTTGCTACTTCCCTATAAAACACGAATAACCTTGGCTGACCTGAGCACTGACCAGAGCCCTGCCCTGAGCCCTGCCCTGATCCCTGCCCTGAGCCCTGCCCTGAGCCCTGTCCTGAGCCCTGCCCTGAGCCCTCTCCTGAGCCCTGCTCTGAGCGCCCTGTCCTGAACCCTGCCTTGAACCCTGCCATATGTCCTGTCCTGAGTCCTCCCCTGAACCCTGCCCTGAGCCCTGCCCTGAGCTATTAGCTCTGCCCTGAGCCCTGTTCTGAGCACTGCTGTGAGTCCTGCCCTGAGCCCTGCCCTGAGTCCTGCCCTTAGCCCTGTTCTGAGCCCCGAGCCACAAGCTGATTTCTGAGCTCTGCCCCGAGCTCCGGCCGGCCACGAGCTGGCTTGACTCGAGTCGCAGCAATGTCCCACAACTTGCCGATTAGGGTGGGACATGACACCCAAATGTGAATAATTTTCCACTCTCACTTTGGATATTTGAAGTAAATTTTTAACTCTCAAGTTATTTGGGGAGAGACGGACAACCTAACAGTTCTTGGGCTATAGGACGTTTATTATTTGTCCCAGAAAATCCGAAGCCAGATAATCTCGAAAGCTTTTCAATTGTCTATTACTGGTAGGAACGATAGCACGGTGATCATTAAGGCAATGATATAACTGAGAAATATCAGGTAATAATTTTTTCCCATATTGCCCCATGCTTGGGGTAAAACGGACCTTCATCTGGGGCAAGATGGATGGAATGGCGGGTCACTTCTTTAATGTTTTTCTATTCTTTAACTATCTTATTAGTTAGGGATGTTTCTCGTCATTCATAATCATAAATGTCTTTTTATCCGAGTTTGTATTACTAAAATATTACACTTATTTCGAATCAAATGTGTTGATTGAAGGGAAACATAAGACGTTTATTTACATAAGCCCCTTGAAACATTTGGTTCCTAAGTAAGTATCTTACGCCTTTTGACCTCCTTGATCGCGGCCAAAAATAGTATAATGGTGGCCAGTTGTAACTAAAAAATTATAACTATATTCACCTTGCGTTCCGACAAACCGGACCACGTTGTGGCAGTTTTGCCCCGAGTGCTCATTTTGCCCCATCCGCTATGCCCCACGGGCACTATTTTATGTCAAAATTCATAGTGCTCGAAAGTTACTGGGCCTAGAAATATATTATTTTAAAAAAATCCGAGCTTCTGCATATGTAACCATCAAATGGCCACTAGATGACAATTATTATTTACTTGCCCTTTTGAATCAATTGTCTTTGAAGACCGGTAAAAATAGTAACATAACATAACATATAGCCTTTCGCTTGCGTGTTATTTAAATATGCGTTCCCCACTTAGAGAACTAGTGCACCCGATTTAGGTATGCTTCCTGTGAGGCTAAAATTTAACCCTGTAATTTTGCATTTGTCCGGCGATAACATGCAGAGAAGGTGGGGTGACCGTCTTAACCGGGAGCCTCATTTTGCCCCGCTTTCCGCTACATGCACAATGTAGATGCAGATTTTGCAGATTTTGTGCAGACTAAAAATGCACAAAATCAATTAAACTACACTCTATTGTAGCCATAAATTTCCGATCTCCTAGTATTTTTGGCTCCAATTTTCCATTCTGACACCCAAGACAAAATTCGATTTTGGGACACTGAGTCGCAGTGTAGTGTCGGACACGGAGCCGGAGCGGGCGGGTGCGACTTGAGGTTAGACTGTCCCGGGTAGAAACTCCGGCAAATTCTAGCCGAGGTGGTAGCGCGGCGTCCGAAAGCGGGTTAGACCAGTGGGGTAGATCGCTTAATTTTTGCTAAGCATCTATTTCAACTTCA
>JARFNZ010118612.1:0-12635 GCA_031763405.1 Balanus nubilus | reverse complement strand
ACTGCTGACTGCTGACTGCTGACTGCTGACTGCTGACTGCTGACTGCTGACTGCTGACTGCTGACTGCTGACTGCTGGCCGGTGGTGCCAGGACAGAGCGTGTACCATTAGTAGAGGCAGTGGCAGTGGCACCGTATCGATCGTGGTAGGGCTAGCTGGGCCGCCGGGCCACCGCCGACACAGGCGGACACAGCGGAGGCCACCAGGAGGGCTGCTGCCGACCCGCCGCGGCAGGGGCGGACACAGCAGAGGTGCTGGGGGCGGGGCATCACAGGCGGACACAGCATAGGTGCTGGGGGCGGTGGCAGAGGCGGACACAGCAGAGGTGCTGGGGCGGGGCAGCACAGGCGGACACAGCAGAGGTGCTGGGGGCGACGGCAGAGGCGGACACAGCAGAGGTGCTGGGGGAGAGGGGGGGGGGGCAGAGGCGAACACAGCACCGGTGCTGGGGGACGGCGGCAGAGCAGAGGTGCTCGGGGGCGGCGGTGCAGGGGCGAACACAGCACCGGCGCTGGTCAGTTGTAGGAAGGAAGGCCCCTTGTTGACGGCGGGGAGTATCGTAGGCCTCCCAGCCGTCAACAAGAGACGATACTCCCAGCCGTCAGCAAGAGGCGATACTCCCAGCCGTCAGCAAGGGGCGATACTCCAAGCCGCGGCGTGTCAACGCTGGCGACCGACTGAGCCGGGAGTTGTGGCTCTCCGGCTACCTTTGCTGCATACTGAGCAGCCCATTGCGGCTCCGCGGCCTCCCAGGTACCTCCCCGTTCCATCCCTCCCCTCCTCTCGGCTGCAGCAGTCGGCACGCGCTGCAGCCCAGCAGGACTTCGCAGCATAGCCGGCGGCTATCTTTGGTCAGGCGCTGCAGCTGGGCGAGCGGCGGCCTGGGCAGGGCGTCTCGGATGGCCTGTTGGCAGGGCGGTAACCAGGCCAACGCACGATATATGATGATGATGAAACCGCGCTCCTTGGAAATTATGGCCTTGCCGCAACAACAAGGCATTGCCGTGCAGACGCGGGCATGCGTTATTTGGGGAAAATGCCTACTGAAATAACGTATCCTTAGACGCAGATATTGTCGCCCAGTTTCGCGCTTATTTTTGTTTACTTTTGCGATGCTGCGGTTTTTCTGACCTGAAGATGCGCGAAGTACTGCTGGAGACGGTCCTCTTCTTCAGGGAAGCCTGGGTCAGCCACGGCGTCCTCCACTTCAGGCAGGCTAGTACCCTGAGGGTAGAGGTCAAGTCAGGTCAGCCACGGCGTCCTCCACTTCCGACAGATAGCTACCCTAATGACAGAGTTCAGGTCAGGTCAGGTCAGGTCAGGTCAGGTCAGGTCAGGTCAGGTCAGGTCGGTAGCAGAGTCTTCCTACTAAGGCAGTCGCTATCCCGATGACGGAGGGCAGGTCAGGTCTGGCCATGTCAAAGGGAGAGATTTAACAAATGACAAAAGTAAAGCGTTCTGATGACAAATTATCTATGTCAACGTCCACGCTTAGGCAGTGGACTTAGGTTTCAAGCGCGTCAAACACGCGAATTGAAGGTGCTTAGGTTGAATAGAACACCGGTATATACACTAAATATAGGGCACAGGACATGCTAAATATAGGGCACAGGACACGCTAAATATCGGCGAGACAGGACATGGCAACATCGCGCAAAGAGTCAGCTCACGCCAAGCACAGAAGTAGCATGTCGTGACCAGAACACGCAGGGCAGAAGGCTGTATCACGCAGGTCAGAACGCTGACGTCACGCAGAGCAGAGTGTTGTCACGCAGAACAGGACGTGAAGACGCACCGTCCACCTGCTACAACCAAGCCCAGTCACGGGCCTCACGGGCGAGTCGTCTGCTGTTTAGGGTCGACGCCGACTACACTGACTTAGGCGACAGCTGACGCGCGACAGCCGCGCGACAGCCGCGCGACAGTTGCGCGACAGCCGCGCTACAGTTGCGCGACAGTTGCACGACAGCCGCGCGACAGTTGTGCGACAGTATCCCAGCTATGGCCAAGAAAGGCAGCATTTAAAAAAGTAGCTTCGTTTGGTAGCGCGTCGCGGTTCATGCTCGTGCAATAATGTTGTTTGCGTCGCTCTCGTCGTGTATGTCGCCTAGGGTGAATCGACCCTTAAAAGGGATGCAAAGTTTTGGAAATGTGACCTAAAAGTACACGTAAGTGTGGATCATATAGCTTGGTATTTATGTTGTGATTTATTAAAATATTACCTATTTTTGTTTGGAAAGAAAGCTAGAAATTGAACATTAAAATTTGAAGTACCTGTAAAATGTAATAGTTTGCCCAGCACTGTGTCCTAACGCCCTTCTCTAATCAATAATTTATCTCATTCTCTATTCCATGACTTTTGCGATCGCACCGCAAATGACAAAATATTTGTTTTATTTTTCAACTTTTGTTTATCATTTTAATCCTTCATTAGATTTTCAAATGTTATTTCTAAATAGTTAACCTTTATTTAAATATTACACACGCGAAAATCGCTAGACGAGTACCAGCTCGCAACAATCTTGAATAAATATCTAAGCCTTTTTAGAGGGAGAGAATTTTGAGGTACGGTAGCTGATAAAATGTAGGTATTAATAATAATGCTATTATTTCACTTTCAAGCGATTGTGTGTGCTCGTAAGTGAACTTAGCATCTACGTGAATAGCATTTGTCTCTAATTTGTATGAAAACCCGGATAGCTTATGAAAATACATTACGTGGTTCGACGTGTTTCGAAGAAATGCTTGTCTAAAAAGTCTTTCTGAGCAAACAAGTACTCGTGGAGCGCAAGCCTAACTTTCAGAGTGTTTTCCATTAGTTAATGCCATTGCATACAGACAAGACATAGCAAAATTACTTTGATTTGATATATACATAATGTATTGCCCTTTGTGGAAATGCATGGTTAATTCCCAAAAAGTGGAAAAACCCTTACATTCCCTTTAACCCTCGCCAGTGTAGGACAAAACTGCTGCGTCTCCGTGTGTGCGTGTGTGTGTGTGTGTTTGGGAGCAAAGGTTCCGATTTCGATTCGCCCCTAATTGAGCTAGAGCTTTGCAGAAAGACGAGCATGATGCTTGTGACGAGACAAAGCCAATGGTACCGACTTTTAGGTCCTGGGTCATTTGGTGAGGTCGGGTCAATAACCCGAAATCAGCTAATTCCATTTTTGCCGATAGCATGACTTCTAATCAAGCTAGAGCCTCCCTCTAAAGACCATGACGGTTATTTTGGTTCGTAGAATGCGTTTTTATACATTCCAGGTCTGAGTTGACCTGAATTATTAGTCAAAGGTCAAAGGTTAATTAAGGTTATCTGAGGTCAGTAACCTTGCTTGACCTGTAATTCGTCATGACCAGACATGTGCTCGAATCCCAGACACCACAAATTTTGAATCCAGATTCTGACTATAATAGCGGCGATCCAATTCTAATATATGGTGCAACTTATTGTGTCTGCATCCCTCCGTGGTGTCTGAGTCTGTTTTGTCCATTTATCTTGCAAAATAGCCTGGAATCCACTTTGGATCCCTGAACCTGGGATCCCGGATCCCGAAGGATCTCGGGCGATTTTCACGGTGTTTTGACACTTTGATCAACGAAAAACCTTGCACATGGAAAAAGGTAGCTTGGAGCCATAGTTTGTAATACACATAAGTACTATAGCACGTTGCCAGTCGCCACAACACTCTTTGAATGCTAAAACGCCTCGGGGCATGGAACATGTCTGGCCATGACCTCATTTGGACCCGTATTTGTGTAAAATGTATATGAAATTCGAAATCAGCGCATAAAAACATCCTTGAAGACTTTCTAGGTCAGAAAAGGTCATTCGAGGTCATCAGAGTTTAGTGATCTCGGCTGACCTTTGGGGAGTCGTGACCTCATTGGTAATTAGGTAACGGTAATATGGTAACATGAAGGTAATATGGTAACACCAATTTACATACTTACGCACATAAAAAAAATCAGGAAGCGCACGAGTTATAAGCAACGATATGCCACGAAAGCCATCTGCGCTTGACATGACCTTGATAAAAAGATCACAGGTCACGGGTCATCGGATCTAGCTTGCTCATATAGGACGATGCGATCCTGACTATTCATACAATTAGTGTTAAGTGGCTTGCTGGTAACGTAATTTTGTTAATTAAATGTGTAAGAAGATGGTAAATAAAGGTTATAACGAACAGTAATAGAAATGTAAATTCACAGAAGTAGGGAAGTTTTTAATAATGTCTTGCGAATAATATCTTATAGGTCAATTTCGGGGAGCCATCGACCTGGAAATCATACGACTGCTCAGAAGAGGCATTTCGTGTCTAGCTTTTGCCTAATGCCTTGTTTCAGAATGAGTCCGATCAGCTGATGTCATTGGGCCATGTCCATGCACCTGCTCCGAACACTGATAGGAATCGATAGCTCATCACGTTTGTGAAATGATTTCCCGGGGGCGGCAAACAGCCGTGTTTGTTGGGCGATGGCCTACAAAATATCCGCAGAGCGCGCGCCTGAAGTGCGCGCCAATGCTCCGTCCATCAGCTCAGCTGCCGTGAGCCGCTTGGCTCCTCTGCTGGGAAATCACCGAGACGATCTTAATCGGCCGACACTCCACAGAGGCCAGTCAGCGGAGTGAATTAGCTGCGGAATTAGCGCAGCTAAGCTCATAAACAGACGTTAATGAGATATGTGGGAGCGGCGTTTGGTGTTAGTGATTAGGTATTAAGATGAGACAATATCGTGTAGCTATGAGGCATTAAAACGTTTTTGTCGGCCACACCGGCTACCGCTGGTCCTCAGAACGATGATTGTTATGTCCGTAGACTTGCCAGACATTTGACCCCATAGACAGCAGGTTAAGTAGACAAGAGCGAGGTAAGACAAACGCCTAGCACTCGGTTCTGAGAGATCAGATCAACGACTAACGACACAGAAGTGGACGACAATATGACTGTCTTCCGGGGACCGGCCTTAAGGACCTCCCGGGCAACAGTCATGGCATGTTGATAGAGATGGGTCAGGGTAATGCTCAGTACTCACCCCCAGGGGCCGGCCGGAGGACTTCCCTGACAGCAATGACGGCATGTTGATAGAGATGGGTCAGGGTAATGCTCAGTACTCACCCCCAGGGGCTGGCCGTAGGACTTCCCTGACAGCAATGACGGCATGTTGATAGAGCTGGGTCGGGGTGATGCTCAGTACTCACCCCCCGGGACAGCAGTCATGGCATGTTGACAGAGATGGGCCAGGTGATGCTGATAGAGATGGGTCAGGGTGATTATTACTCACCTCCAGTGACCGGCCGTAGGACTTGCCGGGCAGCAGTGACGGCAGGGTAACTGAGATGGGGACGCCGATCAGCAGGCCGACCGTCATGTCCGTTTCGTGGTTGAAGTAGACGAACCGCTTCTCGCGGCCGGCCCTGGCGCTGACCGGGCTCAGCAGCGCCAGCGTCAGCGTCAGCGCCAGCAGCGTCAGGCTACAGCTCCGGGACGGCATGTTCAGGCTTCTGGCGACAGAAGAGTGGCACGTTAGCTGGCTGGGTTGTGGGTCGTACGGTCTCGAGTTCGAATCCGCAGCCGTCCGGACGTTAGTTGAACTGGTTCGATAATTTTGTCATATATTCGATGTTTCTTATCTCATGGTTCGTGATTCTTCCACTTCTTCTTCTACATGGTACCGAATCTCTTTGTTAGATGACAACACATTCGTTCCCAAGCAGGGCTGAACGTTCCTTTGAATAAATAGGACATCGTTTTTGGGCTTATGAGATGCATCTCTAGAAGATGACCTTCTTTGATCGCCCTCGTCATGGATTTATAGTCCCTCAAAGCCATCACATGACTAAGCACGAAAGGTGAATTTTCCGGCAAATTACCATCTCTAAACGGGACGCACGATCCCGCTGTGTTCCCAGCCGGTCTGCCGACCATTAATATCAGACACGCAGCGGGGGATTGACAGGTTGGCCGCGACTGACTGCTGAAAGCATCATAACGGTCCCTGACCGCTCTGACACCATTCTTTTTATCAAGGAGACGCGGACACATGGCGTGATTTGAGGCTGATGCGGTCCAGATGCGATGAAAAAAGACCAGTTTGCCGGTCTAGATACGATGAAAGAAGGGCCGCTGCCTCACGATAGGGACTGTACGAAGTCGGGTGTAGCCTCGAGTCCTACTTTGATGGCTGAGACGTCGAGACAGGTGAATTTAAATTAGATCATTGGTTTGCAAAACTGACATCCATATAAATCAGACTGCTCCGTAGCTAGCCGATATCGAACTCATTTACGAATGGGGATTGCAAATGCATATTCCATGGGGAGCCGGCTGTTCAGGCGGCCTCATGCCCTCTCATCTTGCATGAGGGTCCGGGTTCGAATCTAGCGAGGTTTGTTCGGGGAAGAGCTCCTGGCCACCTAAATAATAGCGGTTAAGACGTGTAAAATCGTAAATACTCACTGTAATTGGTCCGATTACCTGTCGTTGGAAGCACAAATAATTTAATAACAGAACAAAATGCTATCTTGATCCACTCTAATCATGAATTCAAGCGATTTATTATGATAACTCGCTGGCACTCCAGACGACCTGGCAACACCGACATTTCGCGTTCCCTGCGGAGTCCAGACTCTGCTGCCGACCGATCCCGGGTCTTCGACCCAGTTCCTCGCAGTACCAAATAAATTACTGAGCTGCAGCCAGCGAACCTTGTTTACGAGCTGCACCAAATGGAACAGATGGGCGACATTATCTGAACGGAAAGGATTTCCAGCCCCGGGAATGGGTTTCCAGCGCCCGAAATGAAACGAAGCTCTTTGTTTATGTCGGAGACATGGATTTGGTGGAACTCTATCGAAGACGCGTGGCAGGTACAGCTGCAATCGAGTTAGTTGTCTATTTGAAATGTATCGGGAGGCGGAAGCAATGTTGCATAATGAACGAACATTCCTGCGGAGTGCTCTGGGAACTGGGAAGAGAATGTTGCCGTTTTCCACACGGGAACAGGGAGGCGGGTGATGGTATTACACTGCGGTGGGTACGCCGCCAGTGACCGCAATGTTGTTGGGGGCATACCGTTAAAGCTATGTCGTGCATAGCATCAGTGTAAAACAAATATACTGGAAATACCGGGTGGGACCAAAAAACGTACCACATTTCTTATTCGAATAAGATACAAATGCATCATGTACATTGTTTCATGGTATCATTTTAAATACAAATTCATGTAAATTTGTATTCAACATGGCTAACAAGTACACGATATAGTGACCTCTTAAATGATGATGATGAGGTTAACTGAGGCGTCGATCGTCGTTGACAATGGTGATGATCAGGGCAACTGGTGAGTACAGTAGGATATGGGAAATCATCTCACGTTCATCCGCACGATTAAATTCCTGAAACATAGCTCTGACGACCATCACCTGAGACAGAGGACGTGATGTATCTATGCTATGTCTATGCCCGCGGTCTATTGATCTGACCCCTACGTGGATTTTGCGGGGATACTCTAGGTCAAACGCATGCCAGAATGGTTGTATTGTATTGTATTATATTTAACAATTAAAACGCTCTCCATATTTAAATGGCTATTCCGAGCGTCGAGTCAGTATTAAAAAGAAACACATGTTAAGACACTCGAAGTACATGGCAATAAGATCAGATGAATACAAGCTAAAAACACAACTCATACAAGCTAAAAAGAAAACGAACACACGCATACACCCAGCCGCACACTCACTCTTCCCGTTCACACATCAAACCATCAAACCTTCAGACACCCCTAAAGGTAGTTTGCAAGTTTCTATCGGCAGGCAGTTATGCTGCTGCGCCGCACTATAAAGGAGGCGCCGCCTGCCCGCTTCGGTTCGCGCGCGCGGGAGAGCCGGATCAGCGTCCCGCCACGCCGGGTGGATCGAGAGCGGAAATCGGAGTTAGCACGGAGTTGAGAGGAAAAGATTCCCAGATACTGGAATAATGAAAGGAAGCCATCGCACGAGGTGCTCGAAGCACGGGCTCAGTAGAGTGCCCCAGACACTCGTGATGTTGAAAAATAAGATATGTGCCTAATAAGAAAATGAACCATTCTTGCAAAAGTGTTGTAGTGGCCTTTGCATAACGCGTACAAATAAATACCATGTTGGATAACAACTTCAATTAATTGTCCGTCAAAACGGTGAAATACATATATGTATGTCACGCATGATATATGAGTTGTTCAAGTTTGAAATGCGGTACATTTTTTACGATGTGGTTAGGGGTGACCGGGTTCACTTAGCCGCCAGGTCCACTTGGCCGCCCCAATGTCTACGCTTTCTGACAACTCGGAATGAATGCATCCGAACCTGGCATCACCCTCGTCAGGTCTATACCTGGAGCAAACAAAAAAATATGGTTCAAAAAGTTGCCTTCGAAACTGAAGGAACAATAATTTTCGCCGAAAAAAAACATTTAAGGTAAAGTGATGATATGTGATAGTTCGGTCACATCAAAAGTTTAACAATGCGTTGCGATGTATCGGTATTTTAAGTAAAATGTGGCCTATTTCCTATTTTTGCGATAACTTTGGCGGGTATACAGACTGTTTTTATTCAATAAGTTCATCCGGAGTGATTTGGCCGGTGCCGTCGGTGCTACTCGGCAACGGTGTAATTTTTAGAAATATTATTGGCGTGTGCAAAATTATTCGAAATTATGGTACCGAGTTTTGTTACGATCGGATGATATTTTTTTCGAGTTATTTACGAAAAACCAGCCGGGTGTGACCATGGCAAATACTTAATAATAAAACGTTCTGTAATGCTAATTGAATATTTTTTTCGCGGTACACCGAAAGGGTACAAATGTTATTTGGAGTGGCGAACACACGCGCACACACTTATCTGTTCTCGTCCATCGTCGTTAAAGCGTACACGCTTCCTGAGGGAATAATATACTCCATGTCATCCCAGTAAAGTGACAGCGTCCTCCGGCCAAGTCAGCCCGGTACCGAGATTGTACATGATAGGAATTGCTTCGTTAGGTTGGATTTTCGTTGAGATGGAATGACGTCATAGTGTAGCCTTGAGAACACCAAACATTTATTTTCCAGCTTTAGCAATCAAGTTACCTTTCATCTCTAGAATCGTTATTCTGTTTGATGGCGTTCACAGTGCGTTCTTACCAGTTGCACCATATATGGTTCATAACACGTAGTTACGACACAATTTTATGGGGCATACAAACAATTTCAATTTGATTAAAACCTTTTATGGGAAATACAGCTTTCATTAAATGGGACGATATCAACAACTTCCTTTTGGCGTCTGCCCCTCCACCGGTTGACCGGCCAGCGGGCGAGTGGACATAACTGGGTCAGGAAACAGCTGATTCCGATCTGAAGCCCACGGTTCACGGAACACGACGGTCCACGCGGCACGCCACAGCGCCTACCCCAGCGGAACACACGTGACCGGCGGTACGGTCACACCTGGACCCCGACAACCAAGAGGGAGAGGAGAGCGTCGCAGCCGGGGCAGCTACCTGTTGACTTAGCTTAAAACCCACACGGTCCTACCTGTTGATATCAGCTGATAGAAGACGGTCAACACTTCACTCGGACGAGGTGGCTGGACGCTGAGAAGTGACGTGACCTCTGAGAAGTGACGTGACGCGAACGGTGTCGAGTCGTGGCAGACGGGCCGGGACGGGACTGGACGAGCGCGGGGCGGTGCAGTAGGGTGCAGTACGGCGCAGTACGGTGCAGTAGGGTGCAGTAGGGCGCGGTGGGTCTTGGCCGGCGTGTGGTCGGACCGTGCTGGGTCTCGCGGCTGCTCGGGAGGGGCTCTGGCCTGCTACTGCCGGCTGCCGGAGCTCGGCGCCGCCCGGCCCGGCCTAACGGTCCGCCGGAGCCGGACACCGTGTCCCAGTCCCGGCTGTCCCGGCCGTCCCGGCTGTCCCGGCTGTCCCGGCTGTCCCGTCCCGGCCCGGCCCGGCCCGTCCCGGCCCTGTCTCGTCGGTATGCCACCGAGAGAGGGCCTCTGAAGTCATCTCACGTCAGCCAGGAGTTGGGACACGCCTCCCAAGTGCCAACTACGGTTTGGCCACACTCGCCCGGTCATATCCGACAGTGGCTAGGTCGACTATCCTGCCTCACCAGAGGTAGGGCAGTCGACTTACCAGGGTTACCGTACCGCACAATTACCAGGGACTTACCAGGGTGCCTACCTCACACTCATCGGGTCACCACGGCACGGCCGTCGCCATCGGAGGGGAGGGAGGCGGGCCACGATTCCTGCAGCGGGGCAACGACCAAATTGTGCTCCACCAAAACCACCACGGCAACGCCTCCAATGGGGTTGGGGACTGATTTGGGGGTTTTATGCGTTGAACAAATCTGCGTATTTGTATAGATTTTTCGATATACGTCTGACATAGATCTGAGACCGACTTCCCTTCTTAAAACCTTCAGGGAATTTCCTGTTTTCATTTTAAAACGTTCTGTTTGTGACGTCAGGACCATAGCAATTTATTAGTACAATTCTGGCGCAAATGCGACGGTGACGTTGGGTAATTCGGGTAATTCTACGCTTGCCAAGTGCTTCTGAGACCATGCTTTATTGCGTTGCGTGTCAAATAAGATCGATGTCATGTTTTTTATAATAATGATCGGTGACATATGTTATAGCATGATAGACCGGTAAAATGTCTTGAAAAAGGAGACACACAGTTCCAGGAAGAAATTAAATATCCATCATGAAGCATGCTAAGTTAAACATGAAAATAAATGCCTCATTCTTACCTTCTCAGCTTCTTGTTCCTCAACTCTGCAACCACATGGTTTTCCGAACTTTGTATGAATTTGATGATGGACATAACGTTCAAAGCCGGCAAGTTTTGCGGCGTTGCTTCTAGAAAACCTGGGTCTAACGCATTAGCCATGGTAGTCATGACATTAGGGTTAAAGAAAAGTGAATTTAAAGATCAAACATACTTAAAAACGGCTCAGAAATGAATTACAATAGTTTGAATAGAAAAAATGAAAATACTCGGAACAGCTTCTTAGAGTGACAGCTTATATGTCACTCTAATATCGTGTACCAAGAACCCTGCTGGAAAAAAAACTCACGCTGTACGCTCGTGTAGATAATTATAGAGTATCCACTTATATCCTACCTACTTTAGGCTTATCACGATAAGCCATATAACTCTAAAACCTTGGATGCAGCTAAGGCAGAATTTCCGAAACAAATCGCTACCGCGACGCTCCCATTGAGATTCCTGGAGAAATAACATTAACAACACGCAACAAAATGCCGCATCAGCGTCATTATCGGCCGCCAAAATTGCTATGGTCCTGACGTCACCGCATCAAGGACCACGATATTAATTATTGTAGTTTTTATCTATTTTTGAGCTCAGTTTTGTTTAAAAAATGATATCTAAATTTAAAAAGTATCCTCGTTCTTATCAGACCAAAATATTGGTATCTTGCAAAACAGTCCCCAACCCCATTGACAAGTAGTCTTTTATAACGACTAGCCTCATCTTCCCTGTGTGACAAGTGCCGACTCACGTTGGTGATTATCATGGCGCGCGACGCTTGACGTGTGGGGTGTCGGAAATACTTACCTTGCAAAAACTCCGTAATGGCTGGGCCGATTGTATTCAAATTTGGTTTGTGGTTAGGTCCCCTACCCTAACTTCCATCAACTACGAAAATTACACAAGTCAGGGATGGTGTGAATCTGCACCCACGCACGTGAACTCCTTTTGTATATTTCGGAAACGGCAGAGCCGATTGTGTTGTGTTCAAATTTGCCGTGCGATTAGGGACCCACTAGCTACGAGCTTTACACAAGTCAGGGATGGGATTCATCTGCACGGGCGTATGTACACACCCCTTTCCTTTATCTCGGATACGTCTGGACCGATTGCGTTCAATTTTGGTGTGTCATAGTATGTAAGACCCATTAGCTATACGAGCTTTACACAAGTCTGTGGGATAGGGTGCATATGCACATGCGCACGTGCACATGCTTTCTATATCTCGGGAACGGCTGGGACGAGAGAGTTAAAATGTATTTGTTAAACGATCGATAACATGCCAAGGTATCAATCGTTTTAACAAATATTTTGACAATCATGTCCACAATTATGCCAACAACCATCCAAACTATTAAAATGTATTGTGTGGTCAAGGAGTTAGGGACCCATTGGCTACGAGCTTTACACAACACATGTCAGGGATGGGTTGCATCTGGCCCTCTCTTCTCATCTCCAGGTTAACTCCACTCTCCGCTCGCGTTCCACACGGCAGGACGATGATCTGGCCCTTCCGCGCGCGAGAACCGAAACGGCGCCTCCTTTTTAGCATTGTACAACAGTACAACAAGCTGCCGCCGAGGTCCGTCTCCTGCCACTGAATGATTTTAAACGTGCGCTGAATAAACTTTTAGTTGTATGATGTGAGCTAGAATGAGTGTTTTTCAGTGAGTGATTTATTCAGCGTGGTTGATTTTGCTTCAGTTATACCTATGTTTATTGAGTATGATTTGTGACTGCGCCAGGTATTGGTGTGTCTGTATGTGTGAGATATACCAGCTTTTAATTTTGTTTGATCTTAATGTGTGCTAGGACTGAGTGTCGTTT
>JARFNZ010118601.1:0-12636 GCA_031763405.1 Balanus nubilus | reverse complement strand
GTCGTCGGTCGTCGGTCGTCGGTCGTCGGTCGTCGGTCGTCGGTCGTCGGTCGTCGGTCGTCGGTCGTCGGTCGTCAGTCGCCTATTCCCGCTGAGCCGACACGGGCCGAGTAGGATCTCCGCAGAGCCCTCTCGCGGGCGCAGCTGACGCAATGGGCAGCTGGTAATTGGCAGCTGGTGGGCCGCCGACCGCCGCGCGCCTGATGGCCCGACCGAGATAGCGGTCCAGTCAGACGACACGACGCCTCGTATCCGGCGGCGGCTGTGGTCCCGTGCCGCGCCGCCGCCGCCACCACCGCCGCCATCGACACCGCCACTGCATCCACAGCCGACTAGGCACCAGCACGGACGCCGACTGCCACCGTAGACGGCACGGGGCTACCCAGTCTGTGGACATGGTATCAAAATTTCACTGCCCCCTCACTTTTCGTGACGTTCCTACGTCAATGATATGACCCATGTGTCACCCAACATGTTCTCCATCATGACCTCCATTGAACTCACATTCCCGATTCATCCTTCCGGCAATGGCAATCGGAATAGTCGGTGTCATTGTTATGCCTATGTGTTATACCTATGCTATACATGTTGTAGCTAATGTATAACATTTATTTATACTTATCTTGTCATATTTAACTTAGCTTCAAATTCGGTCAACCACATAAAAACGGTGACCGATTGAGACACACCAGAAGCAACATTGATGTGACCAGCTAATATAGTTACGTAGTTGACTCGAACAAAAGCGAGAAGTCCAAGCATAGATAACATAAACAATGTATTTATGTATTATGTATTTGTTATCTGTGGCTCAATGTATGCGACAGTTGACTGTGACGTTGCTGATATGCAGAAATAGATCCAACTATAGCAGGTCCAACGCGGATAAATACAAGATAGGACGAATACGGCTGCAGTCTGGGAACAGGGCGGTCAGTCCAACTTCCCGTGCATCGGATATATCTTTTATTTATAAAATGAATATAGGTATTAGGAATACAATAGAATCAGTGCACAATGTGTGGTGCAATGTGGTCATTTGTCCCCGACCGCGCAAACCACGCAGGTGCCGCTCTGATACAGTGCAGTGCGTCAGGTGCAGTGCAAGACTTTCTTTTCTAGTACTTTTCAACCTCACCGCACATTGGACGGCATCTTTCACTGGAACAGCGTATTACGCTCACCTGCTGGTTCTTCAGAGCACAATCTCGTCGGTCCTTTGGCCGGGGATGGAGTGTAGAAGGGGAAAGGAGGGATGGGGAGGGGAGAGAGGGGGAGGGGCGGCGCGTCACGCGTGGCCGGGTCGTGCCGCCCCACGCCACGCCGCGCCGGTGCGGCCGTGGCAGAGAGAGAGCGGCCCTGGCCTTGGCAGTGGACCATCCGGGGGAGCCGGCGCCGGCCCTGGCTTTGGTCGCCGGCGCTGCCGCGAGCTGCTGCCGGCTTGAAGGAAGCCTTTCGGATGGCGGTACGGTAGAGCGGAAAAGTTCTGCTACAGACGCCAGTTTGTGCACCTGTGACGGCCTGCCCTGATCAAACATCATTTCATTCTGCATGTTATTTGACATTCATAAATTTTCCGCTCCAGCAGACTCCTGGCTGTTGCTTCTGCAGGGACACCTCGACCGTCCAGAGATTGCTCCGCCAGCTGGAATCACCCTGAAGCCACTGTGAAGCCAAATGTAACTAACATCACTAATGTGAAGCACTACTCACAGGCTGTTCCTGTTCGGTTTCCTGCTACATCCATGAAAATGAACTCGACCTCAACGGCTTCTGCCCATGGACCTTGGTCGTTCGCTCCAACATCAACTTTCGCTTCACATATCGCTAGCGTACTGTCAAAAAGAAGAGCCGTTCAACTGCATTTTTGCACGTATACCTATTTGCTCTTTCCACGTAGACACAAGCGGCTCAAAAGTCTGCTATTTCGCCATGCTTATGGCTTACAATATTTCTGCTTGCTGAAATATTGTAAGCCAAGCAAGCATTCTGCATTCCGTGAATCGACACACACTGCAAACACGCTCCCCATTTGGCTCCCGGTATGTTGGCAGATGGAACATCATCCTCCGGCAACCTATTTCACTATCTTAGGGCATCATTCTGCGTCATTCTGTATTTGTGCCGATAAAACCCCTCTTTAGCGGCCAGAGTGTAGTGCAGCACCAAGATATCCCCAAAAGCTAAGACATTTTGGGCAACACTAGCCTCCAAAGCGTGACGGTGACCGTCCCAATATCATGTCATCCTGATCGACGACGTCTAAACGTTGTTTACACTAGTAGGTCAGTACACTAATAAACGTTGTTTACTGTACACCTAGCTAATGCACGAGTCAATGCATTACAAAATATAAAGCAGTCCGTGTTGTTGACATCAAAGAAGAGTAAACACGCTTTTAACCGGCAGCTCTTCGATGCGAATATCTCTATCGAAAATATTAACCCTATGCCCGCTTGTTGCTACTTTAAAGGCACTACATGGTTATTACGTATCAACATACGAGCTAAACAGCATTTAGACATACCATAGAAACATGCTGCTGCTACTTGCAACGATATGATTTGGTTATCAGCTAAAGCACTACTACACAAGACTGATTCGATGATGTAAATGCTCTTTTATTCCAGCATGGATTGAGATAGGAATGTTTCGTTAAATAATAGCCAACAATAGAAACATTTAGAAGCAGCGAAGCTATCAAACAGTGGTTGTCAGCTTAGAGGGTGCCTCAACTGACCACTAACGCGGATGTGGATAATTCATATTTGTCATTCGACAGCGGGCATTTTTAACAGCAGTTTGTTTATCTGTCAGAGACACGTCATACGTTTAAAACCTGTCAGAAGCAGCACTAGAGGCGTTCAATAATACTTGTAACCATACATGCATCAATAATGTTAGTAATCGATAATAAAGTCAATGTCTTTACCTACTATGTAGCCTGGATCACGGTATCATGAAAGCAATGATCGACAGTCGGCAACAAACTAAATTTTGAGGATTTTCGGAAGTGGGAAGTGCAGAAGAGTTTGGTTTTCAACCGACTCTCATGTTCCTATTTACTATATCATCAGCTGAAGCCGATTTCTTAAACATTTACCACGCAAACAGAAGTTGTATTTGCATTTTCAGCAGTAACAATAAGCTGAAATGCACCACGCATTTTTTGCTGGCGTTTCGCCACACATCATTTCCGTATACACCATGCACTGCAGACGCATATCTAACGTCGTTTCCGCGTTAGGAACATAAATCACTTTAGTACTATGCGGCTGACTTTGCCCCGCCACTTTAAGTTGATAGGGTAAGCTTGCGTTTCCCGCTTATTGCTGTTCAAACATCACCTTATATCGCAGACCACTAAATAAAACCTGCACGGTGCACGCTGCTTACCGTCAAATAAAGTGAGTGTGGCAGAATACAACAGAAACGTCTTGTAAGACAACGTCAATCTGATTGAACGAATATTGCGATGCATGGAAGTGAATGACATCAGAGCATTTTACGTAATATGAGCAAAAAATCCTAAACAATAGCGCTGACGTTCTTAATGTTAAGGCTATTCAAATACAAAGTCACTCATTTCACTCAAAGTCTGTGATCACTGTCTTAGCAACTGAGTACCTTTGTAGGCGAAACATTGCATGCATAGGTTGATCATTCATTAGAACAAGACAGCCAAACTGAAGCCTGATCATGTTTAAAACCGTTTGAATGTAGGAAATGTGCTATATAAATACGTAAAATGTCCCATGGCCATAACAAAACTCAACCACTGTCGACTAGCGTAAAATCTAACCGCCGACGCGTTATGCTATAGCTCATCGCTCGAGCTCAGTAGCGTAAGGTTTACACGCCTCAGGGACTCGACACGGTCTCAAAGTCCCAGATTTCATCTAACCTGAGGGTGACTGAGCCGTAACGGACTGAAAACTATCATCTCCTCTGGAAGAAGCGGGCGCAGAAGCGACATTCTAGAAACCTCTTTCCAGATCGAGTGAATAGTTTGTCCGATATTCTGCCGAGACATGTGGACGTGCTAACGTACTAACCTTAGCTGCAATTTTTACGATTGAATGAATGATTACATTTTACCTACTCGATGTGAAAAATGAATTAAATGAAAAAGATTAATGGATATCAAAATAAACATATTTGAGATAATGCATGTCATTCTGAAACAACCGTCATTGCCAGAATTTCCAACATTAAAAGTTGGCATTAAAGGAGCGTTACGAGCAAGAGTGTTTCTAGCAGATATCAAAGGCAATCACTTTCAAAAATCTTACCACAATAATAGATCAAAGAGACTACATGTAGGACGGCAACACAATCAAAATAACTGTGTAACTGTGTAATAAGTCTCCTGCTAAACGGCGTCGCTGTCCGTTTCAACCTCTTTTTTGGACACAAATTTAAAAACTTCGCCTCCACCATCGTGTCGGCGTATCTCCACTTTCCCAGCTCCGGCCTTAGCCCAGCCAGCCCGTTCCAGTAGTTCCATAAGCCTCTCATCCATCGCGCCAACAGCGAGCGGCGCGCTGCCTGGCCGGGCAGATCTGCTGTGACCGGTGCACATGCTGCGGTTGAGGAGCCGGTCGCTGACCCCTGCACAGTGATCCCATCGCAGTGAGGGCTGCTGAACCCGCGGCGCTGCCGCCCCCTCGTAGCAGAAGGCGTCCACGGCAGCCAGCGGGTGTTTGCCGGCAACTGGAAAACCAGTGAGGTCGGCGGCTCAGTCGGACAGATGTGCACAAGCAATGTCATCTGTCATGAGGAAGGTTTAAAGCTTGGTGAGACACATTTTTACCCACGACAAAGACGACACCATGTTGGTTCGAGAAACGAGCGGAAGAGGACGAATGCCGCCGCTTGCTGTCGGCGCACGGGTCCACGGCACATGATGTGCCTATTTTTCATAGCCTCTCACGCGATCGCTCCGGTCACAAATTGGCTGCAGCATTGTGGGCTCGCCAGGAAGGGCAACCGCATGCCAGACCGTTGTGTAAACCGCAGCTGCCCGGCAATGCAGCGGTTTGGCTCCTCCGCCTCCGCCTCCGCTTCCATCGCCTCCGCTCCCACCGCCTCCGCCCACTGCCGCCTCCGCCAGCCTCCGCCCGCCTCCGCCTGCCTCCGCCTCCTCTCTTACCACCTCCGCCTTCCTCCGCCCCCACCCGCCACCGCCTCCGGTCCCATCGCCTCCGGTCCCACCGCCTCCGCCCGCCACCGCCTCCGCCTCCGCCCGCCTCCGCCTCCGCCTCCGCTCCCACCGCCTCGCCCGTCACCGCCTCCGTTCCCACCGCCTCCGTTCTCACCGCCTCCGTTCCCACCGCCTCCGTTCCCACCGCCTCCGCCCGCCTCCGCCTCCTCTCTTACCGCCTACGCCCGTCCCCACCACCCCCCGGCACCGCCTCCGCCCGTCACCGCTTCCGCCCGTCACCGCCTCCGCCCGTCACCGCCTCCGCCCGTCACCGCCTCCGCCCGTCACCGCTTCCGCCTGTCACCGCCTCCGCCTCCGCCTCCGCCTGCCTCCGCCTCCGCCCGTCACCGCCTCCGCCAGCCCCCGCCTCCGCCCGTCACCGCTTCCGCCCGGCACAGCCTCCGCCCGTCACCGCCTCCGTCCGTCACAGCCTCCGCCTGCCTCCGCCTCCACCCGCCACCGCCTCCGCTCCCACCGCCTCGCCCGTCGCCGCCTACGCTCCCACCGCCTCCGCCCGCGCCTCCGCCCATCACCGTCTCCGCCCGCCACCACCTCCGCAGACGCCGCCACCTCGCTGGCGTAATGTGGTAATGTGGGAACCGAACGATGAGAGCCCCCCCCCCCCTCCGAATTACTCAGCAAGGAACCGGTCAGGGAACTCAACGGGAACCGGCGAGGGAACTCAGCATGGAACTGCTGAGGGGACATCAAGTTTGAAAATAACCAGGAATGAACCTCAACGGAGATGTGAGAAATGGTTGTGGTACTGACAAATAGATTCAAACTTCAACCGAACATTGACTGGGGGCGTTTTCCCGCCCCTTGGCGAACTTCCTTAATACGCGCAGTGGAGGGGAGGGGTGGGGTGAAATCCGCTCCTTCCGGTTTATACACGTTTTTTCAGTACCTGCCTAGATTGGAATTTCTCACATTGTTATAAAGTTTTGACCTTGGGTCTCCTCAGGTCAGGTCACCAGTGCAGGTCAAAGTACAAACATGCGAAATGACCACTCTGTAAGTCTGCGGTTGTGCCATGGGCAGAGTTTTTGGCATATCCGTTTCAGACTTTCAGGATTTTATCAGGACTCAGGTGTCTAATACTTGTATATCTCGGATTTTTGTATATCGGTGACCTGATGTCAGTTCAATTTCTGACCTCATTAAAGTCAATGGGAAAAATTCAAATCCTTCCTATTCAATAAAAACTAATTGGATCAGGCTAATTCTTTCAGGATGATGTCTCCTTAGCCCATTATTGATGTGTCATTTGCAACTTTTGACCAGCGACCCTATATTAGGTGATCCAAGGTCATCCAAGGTCACAAACACTTTTTGCCAATAACTTTTGATACAGGAGAGAAAGAAACGTGCGAAAGGTACAAATGTATTCCTCTCAAGGCACATCGACTGACATGCAGCTTGAACTACTTAGGTCACCATGATCTTGACCTGGCCTTGAGCCGAGGCCTTGATCTAAACAAGTCAAAGTTGGTGTGCTTCGAACTGCCTTGAGGAGAGAAACAGAATGGTGTCCAAATAACTTTCCTTCCTTTCTTAGGTAAAAAGTTATTCACGAACAAAATATTTTCTTCTAAAAGGCGTTTTTTCATTTGATGACCTCTGTTGTCTCAACTATTGATTCGAAGCCGGATCTGATGATACGCCGGCGAAAAACGTTCCAAGGGTCACTATTGCCTTTTTAGGATTCCTCCTAGCTATCATAATTTTTGAGATAATGCGAAGTTTCTGTAGGTAAGTCCTAATATGACAAATTTGACCTCATTTGACCTCGAATAAATTAACCTAGGGTCATCAAATTTGCACACAATAGAGTACCCCACCACCCACCCCAAATTTCGCTATTCTAGCGTTTATAGGAGCTGAGATCTTGGGGGGGGGGGGTGGAATCCCCCCTGCCCTCTAGGGCGCGTAATTCTAAGACCCCCTCCACGGCGCGTGATAATAACTGAAATGCGAAACCAGATATCGATATGAAACTTATCACACCTTTTTCCACATCATAGATCTTTTTGAGAAAAATGAAGTATTAGTGATGTCGCTACCCGGAATTTTCGGTCGAGAGCTGTGAAATGTTTTAAAATCGTTTAAAATCAAAATGTAAATAAAAGGCGCAACAGGACACGGAAAGACGAGCCCTACAAGATGGCTACATCGACTTTGCAAACAAATGTTGTGTTCCCGAAAATAAAAGAATAAATTAATTGCCTAATAAATCGACATTTTAAAAAGGATTAAAACCGGAAAATAAATGAGATGGACTTATCTAGTGTATGCATATACAAACATTCCCAACTTTAAGTCAATGTCTTTGTATTCGTGGCAGCTATGGCCTATCAAAGGTGAAAATTACTTTGCGGCTTTTGGTGACCATCTGATCTAAACCTGAGTTTAACCCCAAAAGACCAGATGCATAGAAATCAACATTTTCACTATGATCCTGAGGTAAAACCATTCCATCAATATGTGTCAAGAAGCAAAATCGAAAATTTTCTTTTTTGAACTGTCCTGACCTGGCTTTGACAATAATTCTTAAATTTGTCCCCAAAATATCCCAAACACACAGAAGTAAGCATTTGCATTGCATTTAACTTGCAAAAGCATCCTGAAAACATTAGTCGCTTGACTATTGACTATCTCTTGTTGTCATTATATGTTGACTTTGGTGACCTGACCTTGACCTTGCTCAAACTTGTAATCACACAATACTCTTATGCCATATTTGAGAGTACTTTGGCTGAGTTTGAATCCAGAAATATTCATTAGGTATGTGGTCCCTAGAGCCCAGGTGCAAATGAAAAATGTTGACATTTGACCTGACCTTGACCTGACCTCTGATATTGGAAACAAAAAATTTGAAGCATTCCTTAGATAAGATTCATCTCTTAGAGATCTTTCGGTCGTCGCCTTACGCGTCGCCATCGGACCATTATTTCGGAAGTTTTACAGGGGGTGGGGAGGGGGAGGAAACGCCTCCTCAGCCAACGGTATAGGTGGCTGGGGACCCCAGCCAAACTCGGGCTAAATCAATCTCCAATAAAATGTAATGCATATCTCTGGCTATTATGTAAATATTGTATGCTCATAGATACAATTTTGAAAAAGGCCTGCGGCCGAAATATCAATATATGTCTTTCTTTTAATTTGCATTTGTGTTCTATCTACGAGGATAAGGTCAATTAGCCAAATGATATTATAGATGCAAAAGATAACCTACCTTCATAAAGGAGAATGGAACTGAGTTGATACATGTCAAGATCATTTTCAGCACCTTCATTCGGTCTGTAAACAGTAAACACCCCCATTCTAAATACATGCACTGATTTTTGCACTGATGCATTGTGAATTATTGTGATTGATTCATGACTGATTCATGACTGATTCATGGATGATTATTTATGAATCATTCATGTAAGCCCATGAAACCCTGTGAATCATTGTTCAGTGGCAATGTTGAGTGATTTAATCATGATTGAATCGTTCATGTTTACTGGTGAATCATGATCTAATCATTCGCGAATTTTTTTGAATCATTCACAAGTCTGTCTATAGACCAGGTTGGCTCTCCCCAGTGTGTTGTGCAGCAAACTAGATGGTATTAGTTCAGTGGGTGGTTCTATACCTATTCGTTCTCTTCCTTTTCTGGCTCAGCCACCCTTTCTCACTTTTTATGTTACTTTTTAAACAGTTACGTCATGCATGCATGCTCTTATATAAGTAGTTGTGGCCCAACTAAATGCTTGCACTAACTCTCAGTGTTCATATTGATAAGCTAGACTTTGAACTATGCTATATCCAGTATCCCTGCAACTCAGTAGGAGACCTCGGGGCTTTAGACCTTGCCCGGTAGTGAGATATCGGGTTCGATTCGTTTCGGCACTCGCCATTTGTTGACTGGGATCATCTGCGGCCGCACTGAAGGTCAGATGACGTCAGTGAGTGCAGCGGGGTAAACGCATCCTTTCTACTTTATCTGTATTTGTTTTTGTCGGCATGTACGCGACTGATTAAAGAAAATGAGCGCTACCTATATTCACAGGCTGTAAGCATCAGTTTTTAAGATATCTGTATGTCACTCAAACAGACTCGTGAATTATTTTTAAAAAAATATGATCGATTCAATCATGATTCAATCACTCAACATTATCACTGGTGAATGATTCATTCAATGAATCATTCACGAATGATTCAATCACTCAACATTATCACTGGTGAATGATTTATTCAATGAATCATTCACGAATGATTCAATCACAATCATTATCAATGCGTACGTAAAAAACGCAGTGCATACATTCAGCATGAGGATGTTTTCAGACCAAAGGAAGGAGCTGAAAGTGATCTTGGCATGTGTTGACTCAGTTACATTCCTCATTATTGAAGTGGGCTTTATAGATGGTATTGGCCGATATATGGTACCAGCATCTCTGATGCTGATCTCCTCCCGCGGGAGCCACTGCAGCAGACCCATAGAGTCTATCCTGAACATCAGAGACCTCCAGCTCGCTCAGGACAGCCTGACTTCAGGAGAAACCATTTGGCCACTGTCGAGTCTTTCTGGCCCCAGAGGGCCTCTCTGACCTGGAGTACGGGTGGGCCCGGGTGCTAGCACCAAAGCATGCTTTGGTGACGAGGATGGTAGGGAAGTTAGGCATTTCCATGGGCCTTTGGGGAGGCATGGCCCGGATGACTCCCCAACCCACATGCTACCGCCCCGATGAGCACATGCTACCAACCCGCGCCTCGATGGGCTATTTCCGACCCCTGCCCGGGGGGGGGGGGGGGGGGGCCACCCCCCCCCCCCCCCCTACAATCTCCCAAACTACTGAGTCGATTTTCAAAATTAAAACGGCATTCGATAGCCCTGTACATGAAATTTCAGAATAACATGCGAAGTTTGATTCTTAGGTCACTGATGACGTCACAGGTCAGGTCAAAGACCTAATTTTAGCCCGTTTTCGCCGGGTGGGATTCCCGGGTAAAATAACAATATTGGACGCATAAGAAACTACTAAATCGGCATCAATCGTGTTCCTGACACTTCCAAGCATCATTCTAAGCCTTTGGAAGTAATGGGTCAGGTCAAGGTCATCCGAGGTCACGAGGTCAAAACGGTCAAACTGCTGATTTTGGTCATAGGTAACTGTAATACATGTTTTTTGGTCAGTTTTTCGTCAAGAAAACGAAAAACGACCCTAAAACATTGTTTTCCCCATTAAAATCGGCGAAAAAATGAAAATATTGAAAATCATCGGAATTCGTAGAAATGAAGTGAGAAACGAGAAACGAGACAAATTTTCTACCAAAAGTGAACGTTTTTGGCCTTCGAAAGGTCATTACTCCGTCATTTTTGAAGATATCCACTTCAAATTTGGTACACATATTCATCAATGTTGCCTGTAATACATATATTCCGTTTTTTTTTTATTTCTAAAAAATGGAAATATGGGAAAAATTCAAAATTGTGTGTTTCATTTCTACCAATTTTCAAATATAAAAAATAAAAATCCGATGTAGCAGTTTGAAAGCCCAATCTATTATCTGTCTTTTGATATCAAACAATTGACTTTATCTTTAAAACTGTGCGACTGAGCGTGCTTCCCGCCAGCCCCTATTTTTGACCCATAATGGGAAAACATGACGTCACTCTGACGTCATTTCCGGATGACCTATCATGACCTCATTATTTTCCTTTGTCCAGTATATGTGGAATCGATGCCGGAAGGGGCCTGTAAAGTTTGGCGATGCTGTTGGTGTTATTTTGGGAGATATCAGGAAAAAAAGGTAAGGGGCCGTTTCGGACCCCCCCCCCCACATCGGGGTGCGGGTTAGCAGCCCATACGCAACTACATTACACAAATATTCGAGCCACACGGAGCCGAAGCCACAGCAGCCGGGGCGGCGGCGGCCGAGTCGGAAACGAAGGCACCAGTGACGTCACGCTTGTGTTGAGAAAATGGAACATTAAAATGCCCGGATGATTCTACCTCTCTTCTTGGTGAAACCGAAGGGGGCCTCCTGGTGTGCAATCATATTTTGGGTTGATATTACCAGATAATAGTTTATTTTAGCGAAGCTATCGGCTGCTTCTTCACAGCCCACAAACTGTGGATTTTTGGTGACCTCAGCATTTAAAGGTTCATTTCGTTTTGTTGTGTTTATTTAGCTATCGAAAGTGATGAACGTGAAATGTGAGAGGCCCGTTGGGGTCTGCTGCCTTGTGGTAAGCTTGTAGTCGTAGTGTTATGTCGTGTGTTGTAAAGCATCTTAAATGCTTTTGTTGCTGGTAAACTAACTTTTCTAGTGCGATCAACATCATTATGTGTGTTCTCTTGTGAGCTTATCATAAAAAGTTATTGTATAGGTCACAATTTTAAAAAAAATATCAGCTTTTCCATAGAAGTGTTAATTCTTAACACTTAAGCACAACATTCCAGAGTCAAAATTGGATCACTTCGCACATTAAGACAATTTATGAATGCATGTAATGTGATTGATCTCGTTTATTTGTCGTAAAATGGTGGCAGCTGCAACTTTGTGCGAAACGAGGAAGCTGATGTAAGCTTACGTAAATTGTAAGCTGTTGGAAAGTGGCGATGAATGACATTCCGTTTACAGACCAAATATGTCCGTTTGCATTTAGCATGGTCTTGCACAGTTTCAAGATAAACGTTATGCTTGTAGTAATTTTCTGTGAATGAGGTTCAGAATGTCCGTATTTGAAAAGTCATCTACGGCACTTAAAATCCATCGTAAATATGTTATTGAGAGGCACTGTGTAGCGACCGCTGGTGTTGCAAAGAATCTGGCCCAGATATGCTACTTGTGATCGAGATCCATGTATAAAAATGCAGTTTTTTTTGCTTCATCAGAGTGGCTACCGAGTGTTGTGCAGCCGATCATTTCGAAACTGAGCAATAGTCATCTTTGTATCAGGCCATCTCTGTTCAAACACTACTATCAAATTATTTTGACAATCAACAAAAGACATGTCATTAGAACACGGTAGCATGCTGCTACCTTAGCCTCACGTCATTGGCTGGCTCTCTTTTGACATCGAGCATTGCTAGTTGGGGTGGTGGCGCGGTGATGCGTTCATGGGTGTGTATTATAATGGGATTTACATCGTAGGTTGTACCCCTGTCACTGTAAATGCAGAGCATTATGTTGCGTGTTTAAACCAAACAACGTCCCTCGTAGCCAGCAAGCAACATTCATGTGAGCAGGAAATGTCCAATTTCACGAGCCATTTCACCCTCCCACGTCCTTTTGCGAAGTCGTGCCTTTGGACAGCCTTTGACAAAAGTCTTGCTAAGCCGTGACCCGATACGGTCACGGCCAGAGCCCGGTTTCACCAAAATTACGAATTACGTCTGGGAGTAGATCGTAAAATATTGACCAATCAGAAGCCTTAG
>JARFNZ010118590.1:0-12637 GCA_031763405.1 Balanus nubilus | reverse complement strand
AATTACTTTCATTAAAATACAAGATTAGTTTTGTTCTCTCACCCATCTGCGGACGATAGCGAGTCCCACATTTGCTCAGACCCAAGGCCGCCAACCAGCATCAGATCGACCCAGACAACCTTGGACAAACTGGCTGAGATGCTCCCCGGCTGCAGTAGGTAACACCCGAAAAACGCCAGTTGGCAGACAGCGACACACACGTCTGACTAGCCACACTTCCACCTCCCCAACACCTGATAAGACCGACCCAGCTGCACTCGGAAAACCCAAACAGCTTACCAACACCACACGCCGAGCAAAACATCCCGGCAAGACCCACATCAGGTGCTCTCGTACGATCGTGTACTCAGGATTACACCTAACTGCGCCTTATCAGGCCCACCTGGTACTCTATCTCAGGACGCTCATTGCTGGGCGAATCCAATAATTTCAACCAGCTGGTGTTCCCAGCGCGCGCGCCCCTCGTGAGCTGGCTCCGAGAACCTCCAGCCTCCACCCAGCAGGGTACCGACAAGTCACCGCTCTCGCACAGTTGGTCGATCCACTCCCATCGCTGGTCATCAAGACGGGCGCATAGCGGCTACCCAATGCTCACTGCCAAGTCGGGCGCATTGTTCGACAGATCTGACATGGACCCTGGACACTGGACAGCGCACCGGACAGGCCTCGGCACTTCCAGCAGCGACAGTCCCCCGTCACCAGAGCTGGTCCCGGCCCCCGTCTAACGGTGGCCGCACGATGACAGGTGCCGACCGCAGGCCGTTCCGCGAAGGAGCGCGCCTGGTATATCGCGCCACAGCCGCCCACTTCTGCGAACCACTACGCCACGAGAGGTCGTATGCGCCTAGTGGTCCGTTGATAGCCCGGCAGCGGCACAAAAACATGGGAGGGGTCGCCTCTATCGCATAATCGCGCCCGAGTGTGCTGACTCCATCAGCGTCAAGGGCCATCGGCAGCACTTGACACCGACGAGCTCGGTGGCAGACGCGGTACAAGTTCCTCGGGCTGATTGATAAGCAAGCCTCTTACGAGGCTTCGCAGAATCTTTCGACAATTACTAATCCCCTCGAATACGGGTGATATAACGTCAGTGCACAAAGGTGCGGTGCCAGAACCAAAGCGCTCCTGCGGACAAGAACGCAAGCATGCAGCTGTTGGACGTGCTCCCTCCAGCAAGCAGTCGGCTGCAGTGCGGCAGTAAACTGCGCCACAATGGCCGCACCTGCGCAAGGCAGCCGGCCACTCCCGAGTCCGGGACGCGCTCCTGCCAATATAACCGCCGGAGCCACCGCCGGGAGGCCCTGATCAGCTGCCAGTCACTGGCCGCGCCCGGTCGTCTGCCTCGCTACCGGCTGCGCCCGCAGTCACGGCCCACTAAAAGCGCTAACCGCTCCGACCCAGCCCTCTCCCAGCGGCGGCGGCGGTGATGGCGGCGTTTGTGGTGCTCCCGGTCACGCCAGGAATGCCACCAATTAGCCTTCCAAAGCACTGCCGACCGCAGGGCAGAGCGTGGAGCGGCGTGGAGCCGTGTGGAGCTGCAGGGGCGGACCAGGCCAGCGGCGATGGCAGGCCGGCGTGGAGCGGAGGCCGCTGCCCCGTCCGCGTGGCTCCCTCTATCGGCCGCACGACGCGTAGAGGGCGCTGTCCTCGCTCTGTCCGGGGACGAGGAGGCGACTGAAGGTCCACTGCCGGGGAATTCAGCCGGCAGGGTTTGCCCGCCGGTGGGATGATCGCGTTAGGCTCATGTTTAGCCTCCTCACATGGGGATAGATTCGTCAGAGAGCCGACGACGCCATGGCTGCCACCAGACGCCCCGTTTAGCGCCGCCACACTCTGTTTAACGTTCCATTTAGCAGCCGGAGTGACGACATAAATCGGCCCTTCGTCTGTGAACACAGGCCACTTAGCTCCGGCTCTATTCGCGCTACGGACGCCAGACGATCAAGCCCCGGGGTGGGGAGGCGTGCGGACGGCGATACTCGATCGGGGAGCAAGGGTTGGTGTTCAGTGAGGGAGTGGAGTGGAAAATTCCACCCGAAGACTGCCAAGTATCATTTAAAAATAAAAAAGAGGAAGCTGTTTAAGCTGAAAAAAAAACATATGGCATGGAACAAATTCACAAAGTATGTAGCAGCGTAAGATATACACGACCTGACCTAATGTCAATCTGAGCGAGATTCAAAACATGTATGCCTGGCTTTGTCATGCTTTTACTGAGGGACGAAAAAGAAAGAAAAGGGAGACAACTGAATTGGGTCCCGCTGCCCTTTGCAACAGTCCAGTTCCAGGCACGAGGGGGCCACTCGGCTCGAGTCAGCCCCCTCCCTGTCCGGCCGGCGGGTGGTCGGCAGTTCAGCCTGGCGACAGGTCGGCAGGCAGGCAGGCCGGCCGGCAGACACCGTTACGATCTCGAGGTGAACAGCGCCGGTGAGCGGTGAGCGGTGAGCGGTGAGCGGTGAGCGGTGAGCGGTGAGCGGTGAGCGGTGAGCGGTGAGCGGTGAGTGGTGACTGGTGAGTGGTGGGGTGGTCCGATACGCTTGTACCGGTAACGGGACCGACCCGGTGTCGGTAGCAGCCCGACCGGCGACCCGGGCAGTGAGCACAGGCCGCCAGGGACGGACACGGGCCGACATGGGCCAACCAAGGCCGCACCGGTCACCACCGCGCCCGCCACACGGGAAAGTGCTCACAGACACAGACATACACCCGCCTGGCGGTGCACATACGCTAGAGGACACGTCTGAAATAGAGTCATGAACGTGACCAGAGATGTAATATTTCATTATCACGTTACCGGCGTGCCGGTAATTTTTCATTACTGCTGGTAGTAATGCATCGAACGACCTGACCAAGCCGGTATATTACCGGTAAAAGGAGCTTTGGATTCATAATACAGGCTATACCTATGCCGGTAATATGCCGGCAGTGTGCCAAGACCTGTGGTACTTACATGCCGATATTAATTTTAATTTTGGTGGTGACGGTGTGGTGCCGGTAATGGTTTTTGAGCAAATATTTAATCTCTAAACGTGACCCATGCAGGGGGCTTTGCCCAAGTCCGTGATTTTGTAGAGGAGTGAAATTGAAAGGACATTGATGTAAATATTTGTTTCAGTGAATCTTCAATTATTTTCCCAAAATAAATGTGCAGCTGATTGTCAAGATAACATAACATTTTAGCCAGATACAATTCACCTGTAATATATCTCCAAAGTCCACACCCCAAATCTTAACATTGCTTACACCTTCAGCCCCAATTTTGGCACTGTAAGTGTATATACCCTCGGATCAGAGAAATAAGTTGTTTTGCGCGGCTACATAGACATTATCGACACAATCTGAAGGATGGGGGAAGGGGGGGGGGGCAGGGTAAGGTCGTCACGACTGAAGCAGTTATATGGCGCCAATCGGACACAACCCTAGCACCGACTATAAATGTATTTCTTTTTATCTTATCATGGCCCATGACGGAGCGTGGCAGGATAAGGACAGCACAGCAAAGTGGCGGTATCAGCGTGATTGATGGCACCAATCCCCCGGCCGACTGCGCCCTGTTGCAGATGCACTTGGCAGCGTACCATTGCATTTCGAAATGACGTCCTTGTAGCCATATGCGATGCCTCGTTCATGGCTACCTCTCATCAGCTGTACTCACGCAACCCTTGGGGTTGAATTAGCCCTAATCTTAGTTGAGGGCTTCAATTTTCGGGTCATCATTGTTCAACTTTGGCTGCCGTTCAACTGTTCCCTTTGGTGATGCAAATGTAAAAAAAAATGAATGCAAATGAATGAATCAGCACCGGCCTCCCCAGTCTCCCGACAAGGTCACCGTCTCGGGAGGGAGAGGGACGTCCGAGTGAGGCCGATTGTCCCGGCATTGTCACCAGCCGGCCATTGTCGGACCCCGGTCCGGTCCGACCCGACCCGGCCCGGCCAGTGGCCACACCTCGCCGGCCCGTTACCGCCCCAGGAAAATCACAGCTCCGCCGACCCCGGCCCCGGGCCGTCCCTCCGCCAGTCAGCCATTCTATGGACAAACATTAGTATGGATCACCGCTGGATGTTTTCCTACAAGGTCCGGACACGACCAAAAACCACGGAAAGAAAGTGGCTTCGACTGTTAGTATGTAGTTCTGTTCATTGCGGAATGTACGTGGGTTGACATAACGATAGCCAAGCAGTTAGCGTAAAATAATACAGTTGAAACAATGGAAGCTCATCGAAATTTGCAAACCCATTGCGTGTGTAGGAAAAACAAGCGTTCCGGATACATCAATATAGCTCAGGTGAAGTGGTGCAGCAGCCAGCAGGTAAACATGGCCAGCCTGGTAGGAAGTTATGCACAGATAGACCAAACGCATGGTCAGCTTTCTGCACACAACATCATCAAACACAGAATATCGTGGACGTACCCACAATCATTCAATCATAACGATCAGCTGGCAAGAAACCCAACGCCTAACCTCACCAACCGCACCACGAAGCAGCCTGCAAGACGGATGTGGTGCCATCTGAGCTATACAGATCCACGCTACATGACGCCACTGTGACGTCAGCACCAGTCCCGCAGCCAGAGCCTGAGCCTCTTCTCACAGTCCCAGGCTGTCCAGTGTACACGGCTCTCAGAAGTACCGCCTTTGCGTGGGCAGACCGATCACTGTGACAGTGTGACAGAAGAGGCCCGTGGTTGGACGCCGACGCTGGGTGGGGAAAGGTCATAATTTTAGGCATGGGGACGAAAACGGCTTCGACTTCGACTTCGGTTTCACGAAGCCGCACATTTCCCACATTCGCTTCGACTTCGGCTTCCGGAATATGTGTTTGAAAACGGATGTGTCTGGCATTGGCTCCGTGAGATTTTCACGAGTTCACTTCATTGCAGGCTTTCGGTCTCGTTTTCTTTTGAGCGATGTTTTTTGGGCAAAAGTCGCCGAAACGGTAAGGTTTTGCTTTGGCTTCGAGTGTTACAAATTTCGAAGCCGCTGGCTCCGACTCGACTCCGTGGTTCGACAATTCCTGGTCACAGACGCTGCTGGCTTCGGCTTCGTAATACATGTTATAATAGATTATGACGTCGACTTCGAATTCGCGCCCGTGTCAGCCGTACGGCTCTGCTCACAGTTACGACATCGAAGCCGGGAGTCTGGCTTCGTTCCCAAGCTGCACACTTTTTTCCTTTTTTGTGATGCCTCTTCCTGTCTGTGTGCGTAAAACAAGCATCGAGACAAGGATCGCGTAGGACCTGTTAAGTGAGATCACGCGTTGCCTGCCCGTCCTTACAATCCCCTCTACTCTGGTGCTGTGTCTGGTCCGGTCGGATCTGTGGCGTAAAATTATGCATCTCTTTACCTTGGGGCCGGCCTGCGAGCGGTCAAGGCCAGCCGAGTCGCGGAAAGCGGACGGGGAAGAGGCGGTCGAGTGGAACATGGCTGTCTCTTCGACTTTTGTGGCTAGCAGCCATCCACAGGGCGAAAACAAGCGAGGTGAGTGAATATTAAACGGATTAGGATGAATAAAAACGCTATGAAGTTTTTTTCCGTACTAATGAAATTGTAAAAACATCGCTATGGTGCCACATAAACGAAGGACATCGCGCGACGTGAGGTGACCAGTCAAACTTCGATCGAGTAGAAACCTCGTAGAAACCTCATGAAACTTCGTAAAGAGAGAAACCCAACCTTCTTAGGTGGGATATCTTTACAGACTCAAGCTTTTCTCGTCTTGGCGAGTCTTTATGTGCGATTTCCTTGATAAAACAAAATAAAACATTTGAACCAAAAATGAAACCAAAAAGTAAGGTAACATGACCTCCCTACCCAACCCACCAGCTTCCCTACGCCGAAGTGGTGCCGAGTTTAAAAGGATTCCAAATTCATCTGTTAACCACTCATCGAGGTAGCCCTAGACCGGTGGTGGCAGCGCGAGTCCCTATCCGGATCAGATGAGAAAAAAAAACACGTAGAGCCTACACGGAACTATTCACGTTGCGTAGAACAGTTTCAAAGCGTTCAAAATATGTCTATACAAATCCGTGACCGGTTCAGCTAATAGAACGTGCATTTCCAATCAAACCTCTAGCTATCTTAAGATTTGTTATGTGATGCTTCCGAAGAATCCTCAGACGATCTGCTCAAAAGCATGTGAAATATATGTTTCAACCAGCTTTGACATATGCGAATTCACGCTCACTGAGGCAAAGCAGATAAGTCAGTGACGATCATATTCAGTGTCAAAACTGGTCCCCGATTACAGGCAATGGCCTGGGAGGCAGCGGTCGGTCGGACCGGCCTGCACGTGAGCTGGCAGGCGGCCACCTAGGATCAACAGGAAACTGCTCAGTCGTGACACTGCATCATGCACACTCACCAGGCGCCTTCATGAACTGATAAAAGGTCGGAGGCCAAACCACCCACAGAGCTAATCTGTGAGAGTCATTCACAGTGTCATGCTACGGATCGTGTTATCATATTTGTTTATGACCACAAAGTGTGGGTGCAATGTATGGTTCCTATTCCTAGTATATTGATGGGTCAAGGCCAATCACAAGTGAGGTCTGTTCATAATCTGCAACCAACCCATAATACAAACCAGAATTCAAAATAATATAAACAATTTACAGAGACCTTTCAGTTAATATGAGCTGTTGGTTTACAAATTTAGACTTTTAAACCAAAGTTCGCAAATGAACAATTTTATTATTTTATGTATGTAAGTCAGGTGGAAAGGATGAGTGAGATTAATATTCAAGCTTCTGGGGAGGGATGAGTAGAAACTAGGATAGGCTGTGCCTCAGAAGATTCACACTGTGATGTTATTGCATGCCTTTTATGACTAGTTGTCAGATCCATACAAAAACTGTGAACAGAACTTAATGAACAATTAATATCAACTGTTATACATACGTAATGCCAAGACATCCATCATCACATTACACACATGGCTCTGATATTGCCTTACCTCAGTCAAATGCAATGTGTATTTTGGTAGGCAAATTATACATAGGGGAGAATTGGACCTAGATTACATGTACAATTAAAATGTAAAAGGCTACCAAAATAAAAAAATAAAAAATTGATAGATTAATCACATTGTCAAACAGCAACATGATTTTACATCTAATTCTAAAACAAAATTGTGGTACAATATAGTAACTATTAGTTGGCAATGCATTATGTCCAATAGAGTGTATGAAACTGAGGGAAAATAAAATTAACATGTTTCATCCTCAAACCGGTGGATCACTGACATTTGCGTCACAACTCCAGGTATACCAGGAATGACAATTCACTGTCTTTAGTTGGGATTATCTGCCAAACAATGATCAATATTCAACAAATATATTGAGGGAGAGAGCTGAGAGCTGAGAAAGTCAAATTGGAATTGTTCCCTTTATCTAATTTGATAGTGATGGATCAGGGAAATATGTTTGAACCATGTTCACACAATGTTTCAGCCTGAAATAGGTCAGCTTAAGAATTTGGTGCAGGTCATAGCTATCTAGGAGTATATGAAGGTGAATAGATTGGGGTGGTGGTGAATTGCACAACATGAATAAACTGGAACTCGGTGCACCATAATTTGCTGATTAGGATGGGAACTGAAACCAAAATGCACACAAATTTTCCACTCTCATTCTTGATTTTGAAAGTGGATTTTTTTTATCCCAAGGTATTAGTAATGTGTTGGGATACCTGCATAGCTAAACAAGCAGGTTACTAATAATAAAAAACTACATCCCACTGTTATATCATTTTTCACTCTCAAAGTCATTTTGGCTTCAATTTTCCACCCTGACCACCTGATACAACATGACATTTTGGGATACTGCTTCAAGTACTGTTTAGCAACAGGTTTGGCAAAATTGTTGTTTGCTGGTATACATTTTGTAGCTGTACTCTTTTCTATTTTGGGCTTGAGGCCTCTAGAGCATGATCCAGTTGGCTGAATTGAATCAAATATTGTTATTCATCATATTTTATTTTATTATATTTGTTCCCTTTTTCAAAGAGGGCCAAAATTCAAAACAGTACAAAAAAGTACAAAATGTAAATCAGGAAACAGCAACTTAGCCAACCATTTTTAGCAAAGTACCAAACCTGTCAGCATTTCAAATTCATTATTTCACCTTCCATCCCCTTCATCTGCCTGCCTCTGCCCATGGCCAGATGGTTTGATTGAGGCATTGTTCATCCAGTTGATGAGGATGTTATATCCAAGCTCAAGGCATCAAAGTAACTAGGTACATGACAAAATAAAGCCTTAGCCTCAGCTAAATAGGGGCACTTGAGTAGCCCATTAATCAAGGATTAGTAATAACCGAATCAAATTGCAAAAATGATGCCTAATGGAAATGAAACTCAGATTTCTAGCAATGGTTTTGCATCCTCTTAGGTGCTTCTGAGTTAATGTTACATCATAACCTTAGAGATGAATTAGGCCACAATTACACTTATTAACTTCAACAACACAAATTTCAACATAAATTTGACCAAACTGTTTGCACTAGAATATATTATCATCAAATGCAAATTTTGTAATCCACATGTTAATGAAGCATACCAATAAATATGTTACCATATTAAAGATACAAATATATTCAATTGTAAACATGTTTCATTATTCTACTCCGCAATCACAAGCCCAAAAACCAAAGAATGAAGCATGAAGCTGGGAAGAAGGGAGGCAGCAAAGACAATAGTGTCAAGTGTCAATCATTGGACTGATGGTGATGAAATGAAAGAGTTTGTGGTTAGAGGTTGACATATTTGATAAGCTGGGCAAGGTGATTACATGGCTCACACAACATTAGTCATTCTTCCAAATTATAAACCATAGCATGTGTACAATGTGGCAACAGCTTGAATTGGAAAGATGTGACAACACTTGCTTACCTTTCCATAGTGCTATCTTCAATAAAAGCCTCCAATTGGTCGCGTTCTGAATGATGCAATCCTGGCTCCATTGACAAAAGGACCAAAAGGAAAGGATGGAGGGCAGGAAATGCACAAATTGCAAAATGGTCTTTTAGCTTACTGTTTCTGTGCCTTGTCTTGAAAAATTTCTGAACTGATATTAAAATAAAGCAGGTGTACAATGGACCTAAACAGTCTGAGCTCTACTTATTGCTTATCAACTGTATGACAAATAGATAACAATAAGTGCTGTAGTTGATTAACAAAATGCCTCCATTCTAAGATTAAAATATACCATATGTAAAGCACTTACAAGTTACAGAACAATCCCACCACAAAATTTGCACTCATCTAGAACATTACCCACTGTTTATCCCTGGCACAAAGAAGTCATGAAAGTTGGATCAGTGACAAATTGATTTGAGATCTTGGAACCATAACATGACATATTTGGATTGAAAGCACAGCAAGAAAAATAAGCTATGACATCTATCAAGCTAGCCCATGCTATAGCCAAAATGCAAACTTAACAGCTGTAGGACAGTGTTGGTACAGACTTTGGGAACCTAATTTTTCGATTGTGATTTTAGTCTGTGGACCGGCTGCAGCTGGAAGGATGCAAGGATGTTCTCACAGCATTGATAATATGATACAGGATCTAAATGGTCAAGGAAGAGGATAGGAGTGAGCCTATTCTTCACAGAACCACGACGGGAGGCCCTCCATCAGCTGGCCTTCGACCACCCACAGCCCGAATCCGACAAACACGGCCGGTTTCATGCCAAGTAGTTCCGAGGTATCCCGGTGAACCTGCCGTATTCTTTTAGTTGTTTTATTTATGACGTAATTTTGCAGTTACGGTGAATTTAAGATAGGCATTGTGAGTTACCTGACGTCATCAGGAGCTAAAGAAAACCTTGTTGTACAAGAACTTTGTTGAGTGTTTTCCTTCCAAATGTCATAGCTGCGTCGTTTTTGTAACGTTATATTATATTTATAGGGGAAAAGAAAGGTGGATTTTAATTCATTACAAATTACAAATTTTTATCCAACTTACCAAAAATATTGTCCGCAAAACTAAAACGTTTTCTTTCAATTTTTATAAAACGATAACAGTAAACCTGCATCGGTTAGAAGAAACATCTCTAGTTTGGCAGCTCAACCTAAAGGAATTTCTTGAAGATTCTTAGTTTTTACTTAATTTATCATTGCTGTACACAGGATAAGAGAAGCATTCAACGTTAAAAAAATACAGGATTATTATTCTAGTTGAGAAATAATTTTTTTTTATCCTTCTTCATTTAATTGTTGTCAGAAAATCTACCAAATAATTATTTCCTTCGTGTACCAAAATTATCTATCGGATATGCTTCTGCTGCGCCATTATTGTATTTTCTATGATATTTGTCAAGTGAGTGAACAGTCCGCGGTGGGCGTTTTGGTTTGTTGTGTGATGTCTGGGAAAGGGCATGTCGTGTTGCGGATTTTACGAAACGTAGATATTGAAAGCAATATAAAATATCACGAGGTGGTGTCAGTTTCTTTTGCCAAGTGCTAAAAGCCAAAGTACTTACCACACATATAATCACGGCTGGTGGGGCCACATAATAACAGTTGACTATTGGAGTGGATTTTTGTTTGTGCTATGCCGAGGTTCCAGCCTTCAACAGCAATTATTTTGGGAAAATCAAGATTCAGGATGCTCCACAAGTGAAATTGGTAAGGATGCAAAGAACTGTTGTTTGTCTTGAGTCCTTAAAGGGAATAGTTCACCTTCAACTTCGGGGGGGGGGGGGGTGATCTGAGATAGCAGTTTTGTAGCACTCAAGAAACCTCTATCCGCAAGTTATCTTGGCTGAAAAGACTCTCCTGCCAAAGGTATTTGACTTGTTGGGGAATGAATGTGGTGTTAAAAATAATGCAAAGAATGGGGTGCTTATGAAAGAATTTGCACATCTGAGGAGAAGTTTCTGTCAGCCATTCACCCTGCAGCCAGCATTTGTTACTGTGGTCACTGGCGGATCCAGAGGGGGGGTATTAGGGGCAAGTGCCCCCCACAGCACCTGAAATCAACAAAAATTTGCACATTTCCCGCTCTGGAAGGAAATCTAAGCAACTTTTATTAAGCAAAGTTTGTTTTAAAATGTCTAGCAAGGCATAAGGAAGTGATATCCGATGAGTTTTCTAAAATTTGAGAAACTTTTTTTGGAAAGATGCCCCCCACAGCGCCAGAACTGACGTTCTGGATCCGCCAGTGACTGTGGTTGCCATGGTAACCATAGTGAGGGCATACCCTACTTGGGCCATGTGCTTTGTGTCCATTCCCAATGCCAGAATCCCCATTGTCCCTGGGAAGCATCAGCTGTTGCATTCTGAATGTTGTTTTCTGATTTTGTGGCACATTTGAAGCAATCATGCCATGCACTTTACATTATACATTACCATACACCATAGAAACTGTCATCTTGGGGAACTGGCATGGACAGCTTTCCAGATTCTACATTTCCGTGCAAAATTCCTAATCATCCCAGGAGTGGAAAGCAGCACAGAACACACTCTACCAGGGATTTCCTGAAATCCCTGTAGGAATCTCCACAGGGAACCAGCCCTTGGAATGTGATTGGCTGAGTCATCTTTTTATTCATGTGATATCAAACTAATTACCCCATTAAAGTGTCTGGTAGATTGTCAATTTATGATCCTTTTGTCCTGATTTTACATGAATAGTGACCATTTTTGAAAACATGAAAAGAAATTGTAATGCAGAATCAAATCAAACTATGTTCTCAGAAGCTTTCCAAGATTAACTTTTTCATTTAAAAGGAATATTTCACATTTAACGGAGAAGTTCACATTTGACATGATGTTAAGAACTCACTTTGAACAGTTTTGTAGCCCAGTTACAGTAAACGATCTTTACTGCAAAATGCAAACTGTTTGGGTGAGAAGGTACTCTAGTAAAGTATATTTGGACTGAACAGTATTATTTATCAGAAAAGAATGTGGTTTGGAATATTGAAAGAATGTGAAGGTTTTTGGTGCCAGCAGAGAGTAAACCCCTGGTCCAAGAGCTGAGGCTATGCGGTCAAACAATTAGCTTGCAGCTAGCATTTGTTTGAAACTGATAGGCCCCACTTTCAAGTTGATTGACTGAGCATAGAGATTTATCCACTTAATGTCATTGTCAAAGACTACTTGGATGAATGTAGTGGGTAGGTATTTGCTAAATTGTTCATTTCTAACCTTTTTGTCCTGAATTGATGCACCAGATACCTATTTTTAGATGAGCAAATGCTCTTTGTTCATCTTAAACCATAGATGACTGTGTGCAACACTCCTAATTAACTCACTACTCAACCTTAAGTTGTATGGATGTCAACATAGATGAACAAACACCAGCACTCAGCACTTCATTTATTAGTACACTTTGTCGACATCCATCTGGAAAGAAACAAACAACACTACCAAACAAGAAACACAAGGAGACAGAGAACATCATCCTCTAATTTTGACACAAAGATCCATTGCACTTGCATCCATCTTACTAAACAGAAACTTGCTGATCACTTCAAGGATATCAATCTTCTGTTAACCCACGACTTGCTGGGGGGGGCGTTAAACGCCCCCACTTTTTTCGCCGCGCTATACCTCTGGTCTGGCGCGCCGCAGGCGCGCCAAACTTTCAGTACCTGTCACAAACAAAGTTGTCTATCGTTTGACAAAAT
>JARFNZ010118579.1:0-12637 GCA_031763405.1 Balanus nubilus | reverse complement strand
AAAAAATTGTTCAGTTGAAAGATTATTCTCTTTTCATATATTATTGCTCGCATTTCCATACTCCACTTGCACACTCCTTTGTTAACCAGCAAATATGCCATATCCGTTTAAATACCGCGCACCTTAATATGGGAAAAGAGCGTGCGTACAGCGCAGCTCGAACCGGTGCATACGTTCACCAATCAGTGGATGCCACGTACTTACGTTGAGTGGCGAATACAAGAGACTTTTCTTATTAAGTTGAACTTGCGTAGCATGAGCGTGGCCTGTGGCGGCGGCCGTGTCGTATTCATTATCAGACGATGTCGGCGAGTGGGGCGGGACGTGTCCGTGTATGTCGGGTACGGGCAGCTTTTATCTTAAGTTCTGCCGGCCAGCTGATATTACCTTAGCGGACAGTAGGCGTCAGGATCAGAACAAAAAGATCTGCTTAGCACGGGTCTTGACCTCATGTCAGTTAATTTGAAAGGTTCGTATCAAGATAATTATACCAAAATTTTAGTGAATTAAAATATGAATTCGAAATATCAGCAATTTTCTCTCCTACAAGTTATTTTGCTCTCCGGGACTAAGTCCTGAAATGGAAGTTCCAACATTGTTATCATAGCTCTTATCAGACCGGGCCGCATAATGCATTTTGCAAATGAAACGACAGCAAAATACGCTCGTCCGTATGAAAACCTTATCTATGTGCAGATTGCAGTGCACCTTCCGGTCCATATAATTAGTGTGATGTTAGACCATAATAAAACGTGTTGGCGTTCCACGAGTCTGTGTTGTCCATAAAACATATATTCACAATTTTTCACTGTCGGGAGGCGGTTTGATACTCCGGCCGTGGTCCGACCAAAAGATTCACGGGGATACAGATTATTAACATTCGCCTTTTTTGCAGGATCATTTTCATCCCCTTTGTTTTTGTTTTTTGCATGCAGTGAAACCATATTTGGCATAGCCTTTGGTAAATAAATTAAGCACATTACAAATTTTGACCCCAGGTCATCTCAGGTTAGATCACCAGGTTACTTCAAGTGACCTTGCCTCCAAAAATGTTTGTGGTCATGCCCATCCCGCGGTGTTTGTCCGAGAGATGTGAAACACGGCGTATTTAATAATGGCATAAGCACTTCCATTTCGTGTATCTCGTTTTTAGATGATCTAAGGTGAGGACAATTTGGTTACCTCTCTTATCTCTATTATAAGCAAATTGGAAATTGTTCAAATGTTTCCTTTTTTGAAGGCACGCATCGAATCAGTCCAATTCTTTCAGGATCATGCTATCTTAGGCCATTATTGATGATCCAGGTGATTTTTTTCAGTGACCCCTGGCAATATCCAAAGTAATGTGAGGTCGCAGTCACTTAATAATTTTTGACAGAGTAACGATAGAGATATGCAATTGGCACCAATGTGTTTGTATCATCAAAACACATCGACTCATATGCAACCTGACCTACTTTGATAAACATGTAATCTTGACCTGGGCCAAGTTTTGAAGTTGACTTTACGAGGTCAACTTTGACTTAGTTCGAAGCGCTCTGGCGAGACAAACACGGTGGTGAAAATTTTTGCTCTATATCTAACAGATTAAAGTTGTTTACGTAACGTTGTTTACGTGTAGAAGAAAATATTATGGTGACCTTAAGTGACCTCTGGAACATAAACTATTGATTGACCTTATTTCAAATTTGAGGACAATAGCGAAAGAGCCCTTCAAACGCTGTCATATACTTTTTCGTTTTTTCCTAGCTATCATAGTTCCTGCGATATCTGGGAGTTTCTGAGGCAATGTCATAAAGCGGAAATTTTATCTTTGCTGACCTCAGGTGACCTCATCATTAATCTGGGCGAAAAAATCACTGACGTATCTTAAGATCAGGGCTGCGGAGTTGGCACAATTTCATCGTCTCCGACGCCGACTCTGGTCTGAAAAAAAATTAACTCCGACTTCGACTCCGGTCTATATTGGTTCTCAACTGCGTGCTAGAGAACAATATATTGAATGTCGTTTATTTTGTCATTTGTTTCTTCCTAACAGCGCAATAAACATGTATACGCGGCCCGAGCACGGACGAGCTTCAGTCACGCATCCAGTCAAGTTGCGCATCCAGTCAAGTTGCGCATCCAGTCAAGTTGCGCATCCAGTCAAAACTTGTGCAGAGTTCGATCAGCCCTGCTTACATTGCGCTTGTCGAGAACTTTCGAGCGCCTTTTTCGCGCCTTTCTAGCCCTCTTAGTTTTCTGATTAGTGTGTTTGTGTGTTGGGGGAGGGGGGCATTTAGACCCCCGCAATTTTGACCCCCCAGGGTCAAGGTCGCGCAGAGACCCACCGGGTTATACGATACATAGCTTAGCCGGGAAGATATTTGACTATCTTAAATCTAGGTAATGTTATATGTTGATTGTAGGTGGGGTCATGCAAGTTTAAATATTTTCGAACATCCTGATACGATTTACATGAATGTCTTTAAGTTGTAACTTGACATAATGGATGCACAAGATGTTCAGAATGAGGTCGTGTGTTTTACCATGATCGATAGTTGATAGATTGTGTCGGGTGCAGGGAACGAGAGCAGGCCGGCGGTGGGCCACTTGTCAGTGACGGTGGCAGTGTTAGCCTCAGTGGGGCGGTGGTTATCGCAGCCGGTGTCTACTCGTCATCCTAGCCACCAGGCCGGCACCACCTGTGCAGCACAGGCTGCCCAGCTGCTGCGCTGTGGGGGCGGGGGGGGCTGCGCTGAGTCCCGCCCCCCCCCCCCCCCGACGCCGTGTATGTCGGGGATATTCCGCATTATCCTGTGTTTTTTGGGGGGATGACGTGGTATGTTGTCAAACTTGTGAACGATTCATGGAGGAGTGATTGACGATTCAAGAATCATGCTATTTTTTAGGAATCACATGTGAATCAGTTCTTATTACGGAAACAACAAGGTGAATCATGAATCGAATCATTGCCGCCGGGTGGAATCACCAAATGAATCGATTCAAATGGATTCAACTTTTATCTTTATTTTATTCAGCTACCTCTGGTAATGGATTGGATGCACACAGCTGTGTGCTAGAACGGAGTCCGGGGGATCAAATCAGCATCATTAAGAAATATCATAGCAGTTCATCAGTAATCAATGACTTACCTAGTCCTATTTAGAGTAGTGTTTGTTTTTAATTCGCGTTTTTGTTTTGCCAGATGGCCGATTTCTTTGGCAGATGCACTGGATATCCGATGCCTCTCTGACATACGACCCCTCACTGTTTGTTGGAAGTGTTCAGAGGTGCCAACATAAGGGAGATGCACTTTTCGATAACCGATGAGCTTACCCTAAGACCAGCGTTGTAAATCTCTCAAAAATCAATCGATGACCTTTTTAAATCGACATGCTATATGAAATCACATTTTATTCATTTGGCCAGGGCCATCGCGTAAATTATGGCTTAAATGTTTACAAATGGTATGTTCACCGATTCGTCATGCTTTGCGCTACAATCTTTTACAGAATGCAAAACCCTGAGATAGTCTGTTGGGCTACACGGCTGCATGAAGCCAAGCGTTCCCGGTTTCGGCACTACGGCACCCTACCTCCCGCAGCCCACTCGTAGAATCACCCTTCGCGACACGCGAGCTGAGCACTGCGCATCACCGCGCCGACCCGGCTCACGGGGCGGGCTTTCGGCTAGTCACGGCTAAACGGTGTATCGCATGTGGAAAAATATTGCTCTGATTGTTAGATTCAAAGCGTCAAATATTTTATGAATTAGAAAATATGATGTGAAATATGAAAATATGAATCCATGAAGAATCTTGAAATCGGAAATCTTGAAATCAGAAATCTTGAAATCTTGAAATTCGAAATCTTGAAATTCGAAATCTTGAATTCTTGAATCAGAAAAATCTTGTTCCATAAAGATCGTGACAAAGTGCCAGTCACCTCCGATCGCTAAAGTGACACTATTGGACAATTGAGTGTACCATATTTGTCATGCATAGTCTTTGACCGGGATCCACGAAGCAACAGTGGGATCACCGACCCAGCGCTTTTCGAGACTGCATCTACGTTCACGTTGTTGCCACCAGAGGCGCGAGTGGCGCGCGACAGCTGAGTCCGACCTGACCTTGACCGGTCGGCGGCCAGCTGACCGGTGCGGCCGCCTCTGACGTCGCACTGTGCACAGCCTGGAAGTTATCCGAGCCGACCGGCGTAGTCGCGTCATACGAGTCCCGGTTAGAGACTACACCTGGCAAATATGGTGCATTCAGTTGTCCAAAAGTGCGCTAATTTTGTCACTATATTCATGGATAGCAAGGCCAGAAGCCAGAGCCTTTTCAACATGCGACGCACCGTTTAGTCGTGGCTGGCCGAAAACTCGCCCCGTAAGCCGGGTCGACGGCGCGCAGTGCGCAGCTCGCGTTTCGCGAAGGGTGATTCTATGGAAGGGACGCGGGCGGGAGGGCGCCGTAGTGCTGGAACCGGGAGCGCTTGGCTTGCATGCAGCTGTGCAGTGTGCAACCAAACAATCTCATGGTTTTGCTTTCTGTGAGAGATTGTAGCGCATGATGCATCGGTGAACAAGTAATTTGTCAGCATTTACGCCATTATTTACGCGATAGCCCTGGCGCAATGAAAAAATGCGATTTTTGAGCGTCGATTTTTTTGAAAGGCCGTCCATAGATTTTGAATAAAAAAAATACAGCACTGGATTCATCGTGAGCTCAGCTTACGAATGGTGAGCCCTTAGCCTTCCGGACCCTTCCAACGAACCGTGCCCTCATCAGCTGCGCCAACGGCCGAGCGTCCCGCGCAGCCGCTCGAGCGGTCGGAGCAGGAGTGTAGTTTCGTACTCATTTGGGTGGGCTTGAGCCTTCCCCCCTCCCAAACTTGGACATGAGCTCCCCAAACTTTGAAAAAGAAAGTGGATCAAATCCCGGGATAAATTTATATCCTTCAGTATTTTGCTGGTACTTTGAGCGATTTGCCCCATATCAGCCCCTCAACTTGTTTGGAGAAGCTACACCCCTGGGTCGGGGGCCTTCCTGAGCCCAGCGGGCCGCTGAAATGTGTAGCGGCTTGTGTCATACGAGACAGAAACTGGTTGATTTCACCATGGATATCAATTTACTGTCAAAACATTGGTTGTAAGTGCATTGGTTGTAGTTTGCACCTCAGAATACCAATTACTGCCAAGTTTCAAGGAATGTTCCAAGCAGGGTTGGCAAGTTTATGCCACTAGGTAGTATTAACCGGTTTTTACCATGGCATAAACTGACTGGGCATAAACTAGTTTATGCCACCTACTGGCAAAAACTGACAAAAACTAAAATGAAGTTGAGTTTTTGCCACTTATGGCTTTTGTGTCAACTTTTAATATTTTGATTTAAATCCCTGACAAAACATGAAATCCTAGGTGCGTAACCATCGACTGTATAATATCATTTATTTTTTTGAATCAGTTTTGTCAAATGTCATGCCAAGCTTTGTCAGTAAAATCAACAGAGTTCAGTAGGGTTGAGTAATGGGTATGTTGGGTATTTTCAGCTATACGCTATTTGCTATTGTCACTGGAAAAAATATGTTCCACAGGACAACATGCTTTTCATGCAATGCACTGGCCATACTTAAGTATTTGTTCTGTGTATATGCAAGTATTCTGTCTTCAGGTTATCTTAATGATTATGCTAGCCTTGTAAGTTGTATACTAGTTGTTCACTTAGAGTACCTACCTACCAACTTTGTCATCAAGGATATTGCAGTTGTGGGACTTAAACAAATGTACGTTAACTGTAGCAACAGGTCTGTTACTTTATGAAAAATATAATATTTTGATTCCTGGGATGCTAATTCGTCTTGTAGTTTGTGATCAACTGTCCCATGTTCCAACCCGTCCCGAGTCCAACGTTTATTGATAAAACACCTACATAAGAGCGGTGGCAAACATGGCAAGAAGAGCGCAGTCCTAGACGGCTAGGTGTAGGGGGTTCGCACAGCATGCGAACGTGGCTAACCCATGTACCCATGGTGCGTCTTGTTTGTCTGCGTTGGATTGCTGAATAAGAGGTTGTCATTTCATATCAGATAATCAGAGTCCACGAAGTCCCGTAAAGGGGCTCATGATGATTATTTTTGCTGCAGTGAATGGAGATTGGAGACCCCTGTTTCAACGCAATGCTGAGTGATTCGATTGGAAAGCTATTTTTCAAAGGATAGCTTGCGTGCAATCATTGAGGGGATTTTTTATTTCCGAAAGTGCACAATTTCCTGATGTATTATTTCCCGAAGAGTGAACTTTGTTAAACGGTCGATACTTAATAGGTATATAGGGCTTCAGTACGGAACGCATAAATATCTGGAAACACATTGGTGAAAGCGAAGAGGAATTTCCCTGATGGAAAGTTGGTACTTCATTATAGTGTTCCAGGTAATGTGCAATGTCGCATCACAGGGATGGTAATGTATAATGTCGCATCACAGGCAAACAGTCTATGATATTTTTGTGATGGGTAGGCTAAATCATATGCCATATTATCACGAGGCTTGTCGCCAAAAGTCACCAGGGACATGACCATATGTCACCAGGCTCATGATCATAAGTCACTAGGCTCATCGCCATCAATCACTAGATTCATCGCCATATTTCGCCAGGCTCCGATAAGTATGTGTGTAACGGCAACTATCGATGCCATAAACCTGGCACAGCCTGCACCTTCTTACAGAGGGCGCCATCGAGAACACGACTAATTCGCTCTCCGACGAGTTCAATAAACTCGCTCGCTTCGCCAAATTCGCCAAAAACCGAAATCAAATTAAAATCAAATTAAATTCGCCTACAATCAAATTAAAATCTCCAAATTCGCTATCTGTACGTGATACGTGAGCCTAGGATGCATCGTGGACCGTTGTTGCTTTACCACCTTTTAACATGATTTTGATGATGCCCAGCATCTTTTAGATAGAACACCCCAAGGATAATGAACTCCATGTACATAAATGATATACGATAAGGGAAAATCGGTAACAGAAAACCATCACGTCGTCCCGACATGTGTATGCGCACGTGCAACATCACTTTCTATTCACAACAGTCAATGAAGCTAGTATGTAGGTCAGAAGCAGCACATCGCAGTTCACCATCACCAATATCGGCCCAGTAGTCTTTGAGATACATCAAAAGGGAATGACCTGGCACACCTGCTTCTCGCACGTGCTCACGTGCTCCGAAGTTGAGAAGTCAATTTCCTTCAGAACATGTCGGGTAGGGGAAGACGGGGTAACCCCGACCCCATTAGCTCTTTTGTGTCTCGGGAGGAATATGGCAGTGGTCGCAGTAAAATATAAGTTGGAGTATAATATATGAACAATTTGCCACTATTATGTACCGAAAAGCTTCCATTTTAATAGAGGATGCCAGACTTATTTGCATTTTACAAAAAGCTTGCATTTTTGGAGTAACCCCGCCCACGGGGTAATACCGTCCACCTCGGATACAGCGTAACTTCTATGGATGTCCTTATGACGATTTGAGTGGTATGCATTTCCATAGACCCCGAGGTGTTGTCCAACTGTTTGTGTGAGATAATTAACGATATTCGAACGATGTAAGAAGCAGGCATCCCGCAGTTACTGGATGTTTGGACCTGTCTTGGGCCCTCTCAGGTCTGGCAAGGACACTCTAAGACCTGATAAGACCCCTATCAGACCTTGTAAGGACACTCTAAGGCCTAACAAGAGCCCTCTCAGGCTTTATGAGGACCTTTCAGACCAGGGAACAGTTCTTCCAGCCCGAGCAAGAGCCCTCTCAAATGTGGTCTCTCAGGTATAGAATAGCCCTCTCAGGCCTGGAAAGAACCCTCTCAGATCTGACAGGGAGTTCCTCCGGCCTGACAAAAGCCCTCTCAGGCCTTGCAAGGGCCCTCTCAGGTCTGGTAAGGATCTCTGTACCTTGTAATAGTCCTCTCAAGCCTGCCAGGGGCCCTCTCAGGTCTGACGATGACCCTCTTAGGTATGATAAGGGTCCTCTTATGCTTGCCAAGGGCTCTCTCAGGTCTAGCAAGGGTCCTCTCAGGTCTGCCAAGAGCGAATGCAGGCCCATCAAGGGCACTCTCAGGCTTTGTAGGTGCCTTCTCAGTTTTCAGGCCTAGCAAGAGCCCTCTCGGGTCGTACCAGACACGGGCTCTTCGAGGCCAGGTAAGGAACCTTGCAAACCTGACGAAGGCCCCCTCAAAATAGGGACCTATGAGACCTGGCAATGGCTCTCTCGTACTGCCAGAGGGCCATTTCAGACCTTATCGGGCCCTTGCGTTCTCCTAGACCTGCTGAGGGCCGTCTCAGGCCGAGAACTGCCACAGGTCTCTCATGGCCCCTTCAAACCGATAGAAAGTTCCCTCAGTAACGGGGCAACATTTGGCCTGACATGAACACGATCTTCTGGCCCCTCAGTCGTCAAAAACCTGACATCGGGTCGGTAGTAGAACAGATTCAGATAGGTCATCAGCCGGTCTGAGAGGGCTATTGCTTGAGAGGGCTCGTTCTCCCCAGCGGGTTAGCAGGCACAACACATAACGGGATAGCACCGCCCATGCGGGGTAACCCCGCCAGGGTGGGCGATGCTACCCAGTATGCTACCATGACGACAAAACAGCTATGCGACTCTCTCTCTCTCTCTCTCTCTCTCTCTTTCTCTCTCTATGTTCTGGGCTTGCGACAGGGAGCAGGTGCGTCCCCCCTCGCCAGACAGACAGACACACAGCAAAATTGCTCACACCATTTTCAGAGGAAAGCTCGCCGGTGAATGTGCGCCGCCTTTTTTGCTCTGTAGAGAGGTGAACGGGCGAGGACGAAACCCTCAACCAACGACGGCTCGGAGGGCTCTGCGGTGGACAATGAGGGTAGCGATAAATATACACTTCACAAGGTATTATCCCACGCCGATATGTATGTTTGTCATTGGGGCACATATTGAAGGACCCCGATGGGCCGATTAACTTTTTAATGGACCGTGAATTAGGTGGAAATTCCATAATAGGTGAATATTGATTTGATAAACCACAGCTGATAAGTCTTCCTATATTTGTATTGATGTCGTGGTGGCGCGGGATTATGCATTAGGTACTGAGCGATGCTGGTCAGGAGATATTTGGTACTGAGGTGCTGAGGTACATTAGGTACTGAGCGATGCTGGTCAGGAGATATTTAGTACTGAGGTACTGAGGTACATTAGGCACTGAGCGATGCTGGTCAGGAGATATTTGGTACTGAGGTACTGAGGTACATTAGGTGCTGAGCGATGCTGGTCAGGTGATATTTGATACTAAGGTACTGAGGTACATTAGGTACTGAGCGAGGCTGGTCAAGAGATATTTGTGACCGAGTGTTTTTTAAGTTACCCCACTCGCTGCGAGTGCAGTTATTTTAATTAAAAAAAAAACGCTGAGCTCACAAACTTCTTCTATCCTACCTAGCCGAGTTCGGTAAGTGCCGTTATATAACCATTATGCCGTTATGATGATATCGTAGAAAACGCACCGTAGTAGAATGAAATCACCAATATCTACTACTCAGCAGGCAGTAGAATCCAATCAAGGCCCTAGAACACCACTAGGCCTTAGGTAAGGACACCAGACATTTGGCCTTGAGCTTGGAAGAGCACCGGATGACTGAGAACATTTATATTTTAAAAAGCCATATCTTAAAGCCTATAATATTTTTTGAAAAAAATTATTTGCTCTGTTATTTGCAAGGAGATTCTTATTGAATTCATCGTTAAGGATAATTGCTCTGCTTTCATTTTCCTAACTTCTCAAGAAGACTTTCTAAATCGCCTAAGAACATCTCGCTCGAATAATTAGATAGTCTGTATATTTCACTCCCTATTAGTTGTTTATCCCCGATTTCGTGTGAGGGGTTAATTCAACAAAACTGGCTTCACAGTTGATACTATACAGATTTTTTCCTCTCGCTAACATTATATTTTAAATGTACATATATTGAACCCCCACCGACACCCTCACCAGCACTCCTGCAAGTCGTAAATAGATTGAAATTGTCAAAATTGAGTTCGTAATGAAAGTATTATGCAACAATGTTTCCGCTTTAACGTCATATGTTTCATTTGATGTTACCCCTGTTTTGTTACCAGAAAATTGCATACAATTTCCTACTCATTTTTCAATGAACTTGCAGTAAAATAAATAACGCTGAAATTATGTACTATCAATAACAGTATTAACAGTATGGTAATTACAGCTTCTCGGAATGTTATAGTGGATATCCTTATCAGCATTTCTTTCATTTTTTATAATATCAAATGTATTTTCCCAATAGCTCGTTTCTGCATCAGCCTCGGCGGGGCATGCGATGAGAACCCAGTCAGAGTTAAAAAAACAGACCTCAGCGGAACTCCATGAGTTATGCATCGCAGAAAAGAACATTATAGTATAACATTATACTTCGTTCAGATAGGGGTCCTTTACCGCTGAATGGGGGCCCCAAGACGCCAGGGGTCCTTTTAAATGGTTTGCCCCCCATATGAAAATGTGTAACGAAGTCACTGAAAGTTGAAAAACCTACCTCATAGCATAGATGAATGTCTTCTAATAATATTCAGTAAATATGGGACTGTTTTTTTTCGGATGGTTTTGTTAATCATCGAGTGGGAAAACATAATGATTCATTCTGGATGTAAAACAAAACTGCTTTATGACTCCGTGTTACATAAAATGAGCGGTGTTGTGCGCTGAAATTCATACCATGGCATGGCAGTGTTATCTGGAGCGGGGCTGCAATCACACACCTAGCTCGGCTCGAGCGACTACAGCACAGGTTTTTAATGTGGCTAGCTTCAAACATCAGGACCAGTGCCCTTCCCTGGAATATGAGAGTCTTCTCTCATATTTCCGCATGCCACCGATCAAGACACGATTCATCCAGTCCGATCTGCTATTCACGCACAACATATTTCGCCACCGGCTGGACTGTCCTCATCTGACCTCTCCGTTCGGCCTGGCAGCATCAGTCAGACGTTCTCGCCACACTGGTCCACGTGCCGTTTGGAAGGGTCAGCACTGTACAAATTCGGATTCCCTTCCCGCATTCCTATCACCTGCAACCGCCTTCTTCAGGACGTCCCAACAGCTGACTTTTTCACCCACTGTCATTCCGATCCGACGTATGTGCATACATAGGTTTGCCAGCAGCTGGGGTAGCCATGGTCCCATACCCACTGCATGGTCGCTCAGCTCATGGCATTAAAGGGAATGTAAGGTTTTTTCCCACTTTTTTTGGAGCCGTTTGGAGTATTTTCGAACACAAGGGGTAAATTGAATAGTAAATTGGAGCAATTTTGTTAGGTGATGTCTTTATCCACCTGAAAATGCTCTGAAAGTTAGTTTTGCGCACCACGCGGATAAGCTGCTCAAATAGTCGCATTTAGAGTAGTATTACTTCAAACACGTCGAGACACGACATTATTTTGCCGACGATCCCGGGAATTTACATGATTTCAAATGCAATTCAACATCTGACTAGATAGCAGATTTAGTTATGAGTGTATGTCATCACTTGAAATATAAAATTATAGCCTTATTATTACATTTTGTTAATTTCTGTTCTTCAAATTCCTTCTTCTGAATGCGACTATAGGGACTTTTCGAAGTTTGAGAGATTCTAAAGCAATTTCAGTAATTAGGTAACACGTCGCGCTATGTACGCCTGTGTTGAAAGGAATGCCACTTTCAATTACTTAGCGATTTCTGCACGTGAGCGTTTCATGGCCGTTGCACCGCCACGTTGTGAAAGGTGATTATTGCTGTGGTTACTTGTTTCTCGACCAAACTTATATTTGCTGGTGATCACAGCTTTCTTTTCTATAGCAAGATTATTTTTATATGTGATTGTACCATGTCAAATTGCAATATCATATGATAAGAGGCATTTAGTATTGGCAGCGATTGAAAAAAATAATATGAACTGTATTCTACTTCTTCTCTTCATTTTAATTTTCATAACATATCATAACATACAAAGCAAAACTATTTTGGTCACATGGCAACAATTTTGACCAAGAAGTGATGGCGCACTAGCAATCTAACCCCTTTTTTGCTACATTTAGGGCACTGGTGGATCCAGAATAACAGTCTGGCACTACAGGGGCATACCACCAAAATTGTTTACTTATTTTGGGTAACTCATCAGATTTTGCTTCCTTATGCATTGCTAGAAGTTTTAAAGCAATTTTTCCCCAATATAAATTGTCTCGATTTTTGTCTAGATCAGGAAATGTGAAAATTTATGCTGATTTCAGGCAGTTTTTTGGGGGGTATTTTTGGGGGGATTTCAGGCAGTTTTGCTGGGTATTTGCCCTTATGGCCCCCGGGATCATGGGAACAATCTGGCGCAGGGGTAAGATACTTGCCTCCTGTGATTATTTTTGTGATTGTACCATATTCAAAATTAACAGTACTGCGGTTCGGGAACTGGTGGAGTGAGGACGTGCATCAGCGTCTTTGTAAATGTCGATACGTTTAAGCGGGAAGTCGGAGAATACCCCACGGTCAGTTGTCAGCGTGCATAAACCGCTGGTGATTTCTGTCGGAAAATGCCCCACGGTCGGGTATCAATCGCAGGCGCTTTCGTTCCGGAGAAATTCA
>JARFNZ010118568.1:0-12638 GCA_031763405.1 Balanus nubilus | reverse complement strand
GCCAGAGTTTAAACCCAATTCCTTAATACCTCATAGGCATTTTACTTATTTTAGGGGCTAGTGTGACATCATGAAATGAATGTCAAACTAGCCAAACAAACTGAATGTGAGACATATTTTGTAACTGCTAATAACGAGGCTACCACGAGGCTTAAAGTGAAAAGCCAGAGTTTAAACCCAATTCCTTAATACCTCATAGGCATTTTACTTATTTTAGGGGCTAGTGTGACATCATGAAATTTATTGATTTATGATTTAATGACAGGCTCACTACCGGCATTGGAAGAAAAAGTCCACCAGTGCTATTCTACTCCGCTATCGGCAACTACTAAGTCATAACTGTATGTGTGACAAGCTCAGTTTAACAATAGGTAAAGTAATGAAGTACCCACACACAATGCGAGCTCTGTTTGGAGGTGAGCTCACCAGTCTCCCAGTACAATCCGTGGAATGTCCCGGTTATGCTGAGCCGGCTTTGCGAGGTATGTCGTCATCGGTACCGTGAACCATTCGCAGGTCATTAACACTGCACAGCAAACCTGAGGACTCTTTATTGACTTAAACATGAACAGTTATGACCTTTATGAACCTGTACCACCCGCATTTGCTCGTCGCTGGGTCATATAACCATGGCTATCGCCCTAAATATGGGGCGGTTTATGCATGACTGCTCGCTCGCCATGACAACGCTCATCGTTTAATGTGTAACTTCCGATACTTTGCGCGATATCGATTAAACGGCTCAAAAATGACACGTCCCAAATTCAATGGCATTGCGAGAGGCCCTACGGCGGTGTAATACTTACTTTTGGTAAAATGCATGCGTTCTTGTGTATATAGAATGGCAGTACTTTGGCGTTAGCATGGTGTCAAGTTCCCTCGTTGTCATCACGAGTGTTGCCATAAATATTCACGGTGAGGTGCCTGGTGTCGGTTGTACGACTCGGCGACATATAGAACCTTATAAAGCCTGCCGCCTCTTGGCAGTTGTTTTCGGTTGAATCGCCCAATAATAATGGCTTTACGGCTCATAAAACGCGCTATAAATACGCCTGTTTATGGACTGCATTAGATAAAGGAGGGGGACTTGCGGACATTGGGGGCGCTCTGGTACTTTGTGAGGATGTGAATTTTTCAGTGAGACTTGAAAAGCTGATGAAATGCGCACAAAATATAGAAATATACTTGTTTTAACACGAGCACAGCATACAAGCTTTATAGTTGACTTCGTTTGACACAAGCGAACACGACGGTCGGTCAGCATATATGATTACGTCGTAAAATTTAAGAGGTTTCTTTGGTTATTGGCGAGCAATGACATTGTTGCCTGCTTGCAAAATTTACTGGCTCTGGAAACGGCGATTTTAAATGTTACTCTTCCTAACGTATACATCTGGACGCCCTGAAGCTTTTCATGAAACGTAGGTACCTAATACTAAGAATGAATACAATGCTCATGAAATACATAATAACTACAACAAAAACTGAACGCATTCAGCAAAAGCGTGCGGAACCAAGCTGGGAAATTACCACGACTCTCGTCTAACATATTTTTGTTATCATATGTGTACGGGCCCAAGCGCGAATGTTGCACGCACAGACCAGAGCACGTCACACCGACCGGAGCACGTCACACCGGTGGCACATCACCGCGTAATTTGACATCATTGATTGGTCACCCCTCCCTCATGCCCTCCCCCCTGCGCCGGCCGGCCACGTATGTACGCCGCGATCTGCCCTCCCTCGCACGCCGTCAAATTAGTGGCAGATCATCATCACGTTATGGAGGGCATTACGGCGCCGCCGAGCGGGATACATTGCCGCCATAAGCGAGTAATTACGGCAGAATATGATTACCGGCGTCACTTGAGAGACAGATCGCGGCCAATTAATCGCCGAGGACTGCTGGCCGGTCGGTCGGTAGGGTGGTCGGGTGGTCGGGTGGTCGGATGGTCGGATGGTCGGGTGGTCGGGTGGTCGGATGGTCGGATGGTCGGATGGTCGGGTGGTCGGGTGGTCGGATGGTCGGGTGGTCGGATGGTCGGGTGGTCGGGTGGTCGGGTGTTTTGCTCCGCTGAGTGGGGCCTGGATGGACCCTGCATAGGTGCCTGAATGGGTCCTGGATAGGGGCCTGAATGAGCCCTGGATAGGGACCTGAATGAGCCCTGGATAGGGACCTGAATGGGCCCTGAATAGGGGCAGAATGGGTGCTAGGCCCGGGTCAGGACTCTGCACGGCTGCTGTGAGGGAAGCGGGGGTCCTATGTTGCATGCACTGTGCACTCTGCCGAGTGGGGTATGGTGGTGGTGGCGAGCTATTCACTGATTAATTTAGACCCCAAACGACACTACTTATTAATATCCGTGCTCTAATTGTCGCAGATGAATGTCGCACGTAAGACACCTCACTGACCAATGGCCATGACAAAGGACTGTTCTGGTTGCATGTCAGGGGAACTAAACTGAAGATCCAGCGTTGAATCTTCATAAATAATGAATCCAGGTAAATAATAGCATGTGCCATGTGGTTATGTTCATTTTGTTATTCGCAGTGTGGGATAATGTATGCTTAGTTAACACGCCATCTAATCTGTTGCTGTGTCTTATTGAGTATTTTGGTCGTACCACCAAAGACCACCATCAAGTATTCCTTCAAAAAATGCGTTTGATTTCAGGATGTGTGGCTCCTTTGCTGGTTGGCTGTATACATTATTTAATGGCTATCTGGTTGGTTTCCAGGCTGGATCGTTGGATTATTAATTTGTTGACGTATTGCTGAGATTTTCCATTTGATCACCGTAGCCCTCTGTGGCGGTTTGGTCTCTCCCCGGTCTGCCGGAGAAGCGAGTCTCTAACCTGTACCCCAGACCAGCCGGCCCCACCGCCACCAGAAGCGAGTCTCTGACCTGTACCCCAGACCAGCCGGCACCACCGCCACCAGAAGCGAGTCTCTGACCTGTACCCCAGACCAGCCGGCCCCACCGCCACCAGAAGCGAGTCTCTGGCCTGTACCCCAGACCAGCTGGCCCCACCGCCACCAGAAGCGAGTCTCTGCCCTGTACCCCAGACCAGCTGGCCCCACCGCCACCAGAAGCGAGTCTCTGATCTGTACCCCAGACCAGCTGGCCCCACCGCCACCAGAAGAGAGTATCTGCCCTGTACCTCAGACCAGCTGGCCCCACCGCCACCAGAAGCGAGTCTCTGATCTGTACCCCAGACCAGCCGGCCCCACCGCCACCCAGCTCCGGTCGACTGGGCCGCCTGGCCGGGCCGATAGCGGATGTTCCACACATCCCGCCCCCGCCCCCGCCCCCGCCCCCGCCTCCGCCCCGCCTCCGCCCCTTGACACTGGCCACGCCTTGAACCGAGCAACAACGGCCATCCACTCTGATGGCATGGACCGGTTAGAGACGCTGATCGACGCATAGATTTCCTGAAATCGAACTGAGTTCGATGTCCAATCGGAACTTGAGAGCCGCAAAGAAGTATCCTTCGAACGAGGATGGAAAACCTTTGGCAGTTCTCTTGGGAGAGCACCTCGTAAAGGAGACAAAGGAAAGAAATACCACCTATGAAATACAAAAAACGCAACGTTCAGTTTGTCATGTACCTAGTTATATGTGCATTGCCTCAACTGCGTAAAGGGATCATCAATCTTAAACCAGTTTTGTAAATAATAATTATTTTGCTAAATATTTATCACTCGTTATTATTTTTTTATATAAATATCCGACAATCACATGACTTAAGCAACTTCAGTGGACATCCGGCAATATTATTAAATGTCCAAGTACTTACCTATGGTGTCCAAGTACCACCTATACCATGGTGGACATCCGGTAATATTGTTAAATGGTCATACCAAGTACTTATAATATGGGAAGCAATGCTAATTATTCATCAACAATGTTCGGGAGTGAAACCCCAGTGAAACTGGCGCCACTGCAGCTGGTGGTTCTGCTTGAGTTTGCACCACCACTGCAGCCGGCGGTTCTGCTTGAGTTTGCACCACCACTGCAGTCGGCGGTTCTGCTGGAGTTTGCACCACCAGCACTGGTCGGAAGCCATGACTGGCCGGTCGGTCGTCCCATTTCAAAAATATGTTACCGCTGGTTAACGTTAGCGGGCGCCGTGCCGTCAATGGTATCTTCTCGATAGGAATTTTAGCTGTTTATCTGGTGACTAAACGGTCATTCAGAACTGCTTCATTTTATTGGCATTGACAACGAGATTTTCGGCACACTCAGTCTATCTGACGTCACGTCATGCCATGACGTTATGACCTGGCGCATGAGGGAGAACAAATGTATATATGCCATAAGAGCTCACTGGGTGGAGGTGCATGACACCCAGCAGAGAGAAGGCTCACGGACTCGTTATTTGGGGTTTAGAGGCATCGTCTGTGTGCTGCCTCCGACGGGACTTTCGTCATCGCTAGGGCTCTCTCCAGGGCTCTCCAGGGCCTCAGCGTCACACTAACGAGATGGACCGGCTGATGTATGGCGTTACCGACGATGAACAACGAAATGCTACGCAAGGTCGAAGGCTGAGCAACACCCAAAGAGGAGGGTCTGGCATGCTACGACAAATGGATTACATGGAAACGATTTCCATGCAACGTCTAATTGAGGAATTAAAAAAAGAAAACCGTCAGACACACACACAAAATATCGTTACAATGGCAAGCTCAATCGGTATTTCAGATACGACTCAATGAGAACAAATGCCTTGGCAGCCGTCAACATCTCTTAGTTCTAGAAGAGTGATCCCCTGTAAGAGCGATCCGGGCCTCACAGCTCGCCGGTCGCCTCGCCACCCGTCTACCATTCTGGCCTCCTCGGCGGCCATGCCGGGGGTATAAATACGATGACGGAAGCCAGCCGGCTGAATGGTGCGGTTAGAGGCCGCCTGGGGCGACGGAGTGGCCGCTTTCACAGCCCCAACACCGCCATAGGCCGTCCATTGAGCGACACGGCCGCAATACTGGCCCGCTCGGCCGGCAGGATTGTCGCGCCGCCTCTGGACGCCCTGAGATCGAACAGCCCTGAGATCGAACTGGCCAGGACAGGCGAACAGCCCTGAGATCGAACTGGCCAGGACAGGGGAACAGCCCTGAGATCGAACTGGCCAGGACAGGGGAACAGCCCTGAGATCGAACTGGCCAGGACAGGAGAACAGCCCTGAGATCGAACTGGCCAGAGAAGGGAGACAGCTCAGAGATTGAACTGGCCAGAGCAGACGGCCGCAGCCCTGTGTCGCATGGTGTAAAGACGGTGGACTGGGCTGCATAAGACGGACGCAGACGGGCTGCAGACGGACGCAGCCCTGTGTCGCATGTGTAAAGACGGTGGACCGGGCTGCATAAGCTGTAGAAACTGTAGAATTTGTATTAAAAAAATATCAGTATAAAAGAAAACAAGAGAAAATAAAAACCTATGTGCTTCTAAACTTTGTAATAACTATGAGTAATTTAGAAGTTACTTTGTGAACATGCTCGCCTGCTACTCTGACTCCAGTTATTTACAGCACTTTATCACTTCGTATGATGTGATACCTCTGGACGTTTAATACGCAGTCGCATATACATACCAAACGTTTTCCGTGTTGCCCTTCCGCCTGGCACTCCGGTCACCCGTGTCTGACAGTGACAGCATGGTGTTACCAAGCCACAGAGCCGCCCAATGACTCATCAGCGGTCCTGACCACACCCACGTCAGTGACTACATGACCGCAGCTCCAGACCAGTGAGCCCACAACCAGACAGCTCGTGACCAACCACTCATAACCCCAACATTAATTAACCGCGCTGTGGTGGCTGAGCTTGTAGATCGGGGCTGATCGTGGCTTTACATGCTGCATTGCTAAAATGGTTTGTCATAACCGTGCATTAATATCGGAGAGAGCTGCTCTTCAGGGTCAATTAAGATATGCCTTGTAACGTAGGTATTTTCATCTGCCTGCGCCAGTTTTTTTCTCCTGCCATTTTACCCTCGCTTTGTTTTTTTAGTTGCATTATCGTTATATATTTGTTTCTTCCTTTAATTTTAGATGGCCTTATTTTATGTTCGTTGCGACTGTTTCCTTGGCAGTGTGACCATTTGAGCAGGGTCAATACTGTCTGGGAGGCTGAGCGCCGCTCTGGCGAGAGGGAAGGAGCGAGGGACAGAGGGGTTGGGGAGAGGAGGGGAGTGGAGAGGAGGGGAGCGACCGTCACTCTCGATATAAACACCCTCCTCTCGTGGATCATGTCGGCCCGAATGTCCCGTCCAAGTCAATCAATTGCCAATTTAGTGGGGAGGTGCGGGAGGCCATACATTGCCGGCAGCCGGAGTATTTCCTCATACAGCGCTCGGAGGTTGCACCGACACGGCTAGGGTCTGCTGGCGCTGATAGGGAAGAAGCCGGCCGACCTGAGGGCTGGCGGCTAACCGGTATGATTCATCATGTGCTTTTGTGTCTTTGGTTTTTGTGCTTTTCACGTTGATTTATTAATCAATATGTTTTTGCGAACAATAAATGGCTCTTGTTTTAATTGCAGGAACCATTGTGTCTGATTGCAGGACGAAGACAAATTCGAGATTGTTAAATTCCCTTGCGGCATGTTTTTAGTTCTCAAGACTCATAAAAGGTTAGTTTACTTTTTGTTGGAGCAGTTTGGTCCACTTGGAGCCTTGCGAAGCCATGAGATGAAGGAGGATGGAAAAAGTGGGGCAAAATAGAATGCCAACCGACTGAGCATGGGTGCCAGCATGTATGGGTGCCAGCATCGGTGCCATGCCGCGAGAATGCCCCAAGCCGGGGGAGGGGGGGGGGGGGGCGGCGGCTCGAGGGGCGCTACATGCCCGGTGGCCAACGACCACCAGGCCCGGGTCAACGTGGGCGTGAGAGGATCGGGGTCGGCTGTCGGGAGGATAAACAGGGATCTGACCTTATGTATAACATTTGCACTTTCGGGCACGTTATAGTTGTTGGCTAAGCACAAAACACAAATATATTCCTAAAGTCACCAAGACTGGGTGGGTGTCACTTCGTCACTTAATGCGCTGAAACCGACAAAATGCGTCGCCACGTTTCCATCTAGCAACGCATAACGTTAGACGGAAGGCCGCGCGATATTAAGACGCACGGTTCCTCTGAAACTCGCTAAGCTGAAATGCCACGCCGTAACTCATGCAGAGTGGCCGTTCCCCACCTGTGAAGGTTTCGCTGTAGCCAATCTTGACCTATCCGGCTCTGAGGGGAAGGATTCAGAGCAGGTGTGACCAGCCGGCACCGGTTCACATTGTGCCATCTGTCGACAGCCTCAGTCGCATGAATAGAAGAACAGCTGGGAAGACGAACAAATGGATATTCGGACTCGCCCTTCAATGATTGATTGATGTCTGCTGAATGATGGGCGAATGCAGACAGGGTCGGTGTTTTTCCGTGTTTTTGTTTACGCCGGGGAAATGTTGGACTGATTACCTGAGAGAGGTAGGGTAAGCCAGGGCAACACCGCCGACCCAACACCGATGTAGGGTAAGCCAGGGCAACACCGCCGACCCAACACCGATGTAGGGTAAGCCAGGGCAACACCGCCGACCCCTACAGTTTTTGCCGCATTCTTCGATATGTATGCATAATATTGATACGGTGTTTTTGTTGTGAAAAACAATACATTTTCCGTGATCTGGCAAAATATTAAGTTATTTGCGAAAAATTCGTGCTCACAGCAGGTGTTTAGGTGAACCCTTACATTTTAGTCGGGTAGAAAATGACCCGGGGAACACCGCTCAGGGAATGGTCTCTGCAAATTTAGCGGCAAATTGTACAAATAACCGTACAAGTGTTTTTTCAACCTTCTCAACTGAATCACTGCAGTTAGCATGCACGTTGAAAACCGAATTCAGGTATTGGTCGTCTTTCTCAGTCAAAAAAGTTCAGATCACTCCTAGTCTCCAAGTCATTCGGCGTTTTCTAAAATTGTTATTAGTTAATTATGGCTATTAGATTAGGCACTATTCAAAGGTCTGAAACCAAACTTTCCATGACAAAACAATTGATTGTTGTGCATCCTTTAGTAATGGTTACTTGCAGTATCGTACTTCCTCATGAGACAATCTTCTTATTTGATCAAATAACTCAAATGGTGACGGAATGAAATTAACTATATTGGAACACAGGACAGAACAAATAAAGTTAAATGAACCAGAAGTGAATGAAGTGTCTAGGAGGATCATATATTTGACGGCATCTTTACCGTTTTTTCAACACTATTAATGCCTGGTAAATGGCCACGAATACAAGTTGGGGTTAGACGACGTGGCTTTCAAATTCTGGGGAAGGGATACGAAGGCCAATCAGCCTCCTATTCCGAAGCAGGGAGCCTGACTTCTACCATTTCACATTCCCACGGCACTTCATACATAAGAAGCATGATATTTATCAGCAGTACGAGTCACACCACCAATAAAAAAAAATCCTATACATCCACCGTTTTATGTAGGTACACCATCCACTAAGGGTAGCATTGCCCCACGCGGTGTTCCCCAGTCAGTTGAGTTAAATGGCATGGCGTTTAATGTTATAACCACGAACATGAGAAAAATCACGGTGTATGTCGCTGATAACTAATACTAAGTAGCAGCAATACAAGTCCCAAGTAAAGACTGGTATCTTCTAGTTCTGGAGATATAAACGCGACAAAATAAAATAAAAAATATTATAATTTAGTCGTCGATTCTCATCTTAAGCTTATGTAACACATTACAAAATATTTTCGGACTAACTCATTCACCTTGCCCACATGTTGGGGAGACGATAGCAAATGAACGGCAGCTACATCTCTCCGCTTTTCATTTTCCAGATACTGGCATGGGCGGTGTTCCCAGGGGGCGGTGCTCCCCGGGTTTACTCTTAATTCTATTGCCAGAATGCTTGAGGTGTGCGTTGTGGAATAAGGTTGATTGATAAGCCTATCGTGCTGGATATCTGGCAATGGCATTGCTTTACATGAGTCGAGAATGTGAGGCCGTACGCTTGAGTAGGGCTGTAGGAAGGTATTCAATTTTGGCCAACAATTTCAACTTTGGCGAGGAAGTGGGTAAAATCCTTAATATGAACGAGGAAATGGGTCAAATCTAAGGATAAATTGTTTTATATTGATGCATTGAGATGGTACTTTAGGCGATTTTCCACCCCGGTTTCTCCAACTTCTTTGGAGAAGCTACACCTCCGTGCCTGAGATTTTGCACAGATGAAGATGTTTGTGTATGTTCGGTCCAAAAGTGTTGACAAAATGCTGCGGCATACCTCTGTCCACACAACTATCCTATATCCAAGAATTTGTGCGGATAAAATAACCATGTTGACATTGATATATTGCCATATGATTACCATCACCACTGTGTCTACCTCATGAAAATCCTACAAAGATAAAAAGAACCGACAGCTGTTTGTGAAAATATTCAGTAAGAAAATGACATTTTATATATCCAGGAAGAGGTACTTCTCAGCACTACAGCTGAGATGCTGCGATTTCCAAGTCGACTCCGAATATGCTCCGTGTATTCTTGGGTAAGGAACACTTTTAATTGAGATGTTATTGCTTAAGAATACACGTAGCTATCGAGTCTATCGTCCGAAGCACCCATCTGTCTCATTGTTCAAGAAGAATGGCCACCAGACCAGTACACGTGAGGTGGACTTTCAAAGTCACTGCCAGACCTGCTCATTGAAGATGAACCGTCAAGAGCACAAACGAACTGAAATAACATGTTCCACCAAGGAAGAATTATAATTATTGTTTACCGTTTTCTTGTGCTTCTTAACGTCATATGGTTTATGCTGATGTGAAAATGTAGGGAAGTGGCTGCTAAGTTAGACGTTTTCAGAATTGCACCTCGTATACAATTTTGTATGACATAGTCACTGTTAGACTTGCGCATTGAAGATGAATCGTCAAGAGCACGGACGCATTCACGAACTGAAGTTACATGATCCATCAAAGAAGAACTACCATAATTGTTACTACTATAGCCCGATTATTTTCAAAAGGCAAACGGTCAAAAGTGTCCTCCGCAAAGAATCGCAGATAACTCCAATGTTAACTGAAATAAATTTTGCTTCGCAGCTTTTTTCAATAGGAACATCTACATTGCGACAAATTTAACGCACGTGACAAATTTAAAAATACGCCTTAGACTGTTTGCCTTTTGAAAAATAAACGGGCTATAGAATTGCTGGTATTAAGTAATAGCATTGTTCCGACATAATTGCCGCTTGATTGCTGCTCTTACAGGCTGGTACGAATGATGTGCTTTTACGCATTTCTTTCCGTTCCCACTGCCTCACGTGTTTCATCTTCACTGACTTCCGCACATCGGCAGATTTCAATCGCTCATCTTAACGAGGCATGTCTTGGACACTGAGTGCGCCCTTATCTTCTCAATCATTGTGACTAATAACTGCGGCGGAGAGGTGCTGGAGTTGAAGCCAGTCAGCCAGTTCTAATTGAAACTAACCTTTAAACGTGGTGTGGTTTCCGTCAAAATGGGCATTCACCACCCTTTAATATGCGCTCCTTCCAGGGATGGATTTTAGGTAGTATATTGTTTAACCTTTAATTAACGACATCTCAATTTACATCCCATCGATGTTCGATTCGATGGATATTGGATTCAAGGTCCCTTTCGAGCGCGCTCGCTGACGACACGCAGATAGGTCCCATTGACCGGTCCCAGAAACAGCATATAAGAGATGCTGTCACACTCAACTCGTCATCGCTCACTGGAAGAAGTGTCTTGTTAGATTGCTGACTGTGTTTTGTTAATACGCTAGCTGTTTTGTTTATGCAGCATGAATGAGGGTTGATGCTAGTAAAACTGAACTTGTGCTGTGCTGTGACAGACGCCAACTGAAGATGATGTCACACTTACCTGAAGTAGGCTTGATTACGTCTTGATTACGAAGAGCAAATTCAGAATTTGGCGTTATAATGAATCCTGAGTTATCGTGGAGAAATCATGTCAAGCACATAACTAGTCGGTGTTTCGGTATCTTGATTAGCTTATTCCATATGAGAAATGTTCTACGGTAAATCTGCTTTCTGTGATTGTAGACTCGCTGGTTATGTCGCATATAAATACACGTAGCATACAATTGTAAGTGAGTTTCTGTCATAGTGTTCTGGCAGATATTCAAAAGGTTATTAATTTCGCCACACGGATTCTGCTTGGAAGACGAAAATACGATAACATATCCGATGTGTTTCAGAAACTAAACTTGCTTAACGCACCGCAGCTTGTAGCATATTTCGATTTGAGTTTGATCCACCAAATTTTATCCACCAGTAGGCCCTTGTCATTGTGATGTCAGCTCTCGTACAACCATGACAACGTTACGCACTTAACTCGTCAGTTTTCACCTTTGTCATTGGCTCGACCCGCATAAAAAAACATGACAAACGTTGTTTTGCGTATCGGGCATCGAAGCTGTATATCTCTGTAGCGATGCGGAACGGGTTGAATGAGATGACTGCATAGTTTAAGTCCCATGCTTGCGTGGTGCAGCAAATATGAGTAGCCATGTCGTAGCTTTATCTATGGGGCACGTGCATTGTGATTTCAACATCGTTTGACAAAGATTCGTGACGATGAACCCGATAAAGTCGATAAAGAATAACTAATAAATTCTGGGGTTTTAGGAATGAATGCTGGTGAGCTAAGTATTAATTTACGTTGTTATATTGTGATTTAAATGACTTTAAACGAGGAATGAACTTCAACATTTCATTTCTTTAGGGGTAATACTTAACTAAAATTTGATATTTGATTTCGTCGAAACGTTAACCACCCGTTCACCGTTACACAACAGGCGCAAGCTGTGCTGACAACAGACCCGGGAATAACAAGTCAGGTATGGCTGGCCTGTTCCCTCCCGGGCCAGGTAACAGGGGATCGAGTGCAGCGTGCTGTCGACAGGTGGGCAGTTCCCTCCCGTGCCAGGTAACAGGGGATCGAGTGCAGCGTGCTGTTGGCAGGTGGGCAGTTCCCTCCCGTGCCAGGTAACAGGGGATCGAGTGCAGCGTGCTGTTGGCAGGTGGGCAGGGACTTTGTCCGAGCAGCAGCTGGCCTGTCATGTTATCACGCCGGCGTAATACACCTAAGTCGGGTGTATGACCAGCGGTATGAAAACCATGACGTCATAGACGACAGATGTGGAAAGACAGCTGCTATATAGCATGGGATGGTGTGCGCGTATGCCTATTAGCTACACCACGAGCAAGTATACCTAAATATGCAGTAATCCACAAGGCGAAGCCGAGTCGATTGATATAGTTTTATGCATGAGTGACATTAACGATTCAGTTTATGAACGAGCCGAGCAGGGGTTCAATAAACTGAATCATTTATGTCATGAGTGCATAAAGCGGTTATGTCCATGGCCGCTCTGTGGTTAGAGTGGTCAGGGCGCCCCAGAAAAAGTACATATTTTTAAAGAGTGCAATGCATGGGGTGATTAATTTGAGATCCAGCAGTTCATTATCACTTCCGGGCTGTATTAACACTTCAGTTAATACGTGAGGGCGACGCCTGGGGGGGGGGGGGGGCCTCGCGGACCGAAGGTTGTCGTTTTACCCCTTGTTAAAATGCTTTGTAT
>JARFNZ010118567.1:0-12584 GCA_031763405.1 Balanus nubilus | reverse complement strand
CCCCCCCCCCCCGCGGCCAGCGGGTAGGGTGGAGGCTGGCGGGCGGCAAGCAGCCTCTCTTCTTCAGTTAAAATGCTCCAATTCCGTCCCGGAGCCAAGTGGACGTGCCGGGTGATTCCGTCCCGGAGCCAAGTGGACGTGCCGGGTGATACGAGAACACCACTCCTTCAATGTGTCTGCAGACTGATAGACCGGATGCTGGAATGGCCTCTGCGGACTGCCAATAAGGAAATCAATGGCGCCTCTTCACCAAACCGGATATCCGCCACATTCGCAGGTGCAGAGCGGCGGCGGCAGTGGTTGCGGGGGGGGTGGGGGTCTGTTTGCCGGTGCAGCAATGTCGGCCGCGCAGTAACAGGAGCGCCCCCCCCCCCCCTCCCCCTCCCCCCCGGACAGCCGAGAGACAAGGCGCCGTGCCTAGATTCCAACACGACATGCCTGAAGGTGTGCCATCAATGGCAGAGTGTAGACCAGTGCCTCTGACCGGCCGAGTGTAGACCAGTGCCTCTGCCCGGTTGATTATACATGGAGCTAAAAATACCATACTTGAGAGCTCGTAGGCGTAGCATAAGTTTGCAGTGCACATGCAATTATTTGCCTCACTAACTCAGAAGTCAGAAGGACAGTTATGGAATGATGTCTCAGGTCATGTGGGAAGATTGCGTAATCGTCATCTCTCAATAACGGTTCCCGTTGCATCCCTCGGGCAGTAATCTAATCCCTATATTTAAGGAGTATCGTATATAAACTGCTTTGAAGCATGTTTTGTGCAAAAATCTTCATCTGTGACTCGGATCACTCCGTGGACCGTAATCGTGGTCCAACTCAATGCCCAAATTCCTTAATTAACCCGCGCCCGGCCGGGGGAGGGGCGATTGGACGCCACCCCCTAAGGTTTTTTGCCGATAGCGACAAAACGGCGGCACGCAGCGCCGCCGTTTTTGCACACATGTTTGCGCATTAATTACGCACATTGTGTAAAAATTTTGAAGCCAGGGCATCTCAGGTCAGGTCACCAGGTCAGGTCACGTGGCTCAACCTAAAAAAGTTTCAAGTCGTGCTTCAACCACAGTTTTGGATCGATCAGTTTCAAACTTTCAGGATTACATAAGGGTACCGTAACCGAAAATTGCATATCTCGGATTTTGTTTTTATCGTTGACCTAAGGTCAGGTCAATTTCGTGACCTCCCCATTATAAGTCAATAGGGAAATATTCCAATCCCTCCTTTTCAAAGGAAACCTATCAGATCAGTCCCATTCTTGCAGCATCATATCTCCTTAGGCCTTTCTTGATGACCCAGGTGCAAATTTTGACACGTGACTCATATAAAGGTCGTCTGAGGTCACCGAGATCACCAAAACTTTTTTGCTAATAGCATTTGATAGAGGTGACATAGAAGCGCGAAAAGGGCACCAATGTGTTTGCCTTGTCAAGACGCATTGACTCATATGCAAAATGGCCCAGCGTGACCTACTTGGGTCACCAGGTGACCTTGACCTTAGGTCAAATTTTGAACATGATCTGTTAAGGTCATCATGTTTCGATGCGCTTTGACGACAGAAACACGATGGTGCCAAAATAAATGTGCTAGCTACTTTCAATACTTAGAAGTTATTCGCGAACGAATGTTTTCCCAGAAAATAGCCATTTTGATATTTAATGACCTCTGGAGCCTAAACTATTAACCGGAGGTCAAATCTGATGACACACTGACGAAATAGCGTTACAAGTACTTTATACAGCTTTGTATTTTCTTCCTAGCTAGCATAGGTTCGGAGAAATGGCGGAAATTCCGCCAAATTCAATGTTTTAGAAATTATGATCTTCGGTGACCTCTGGGAACCTCAATATTGACCTGAGCGAAAAAATGATCGAAGTAGTTTTGAAATGATCTTTGACGAGCTTTCGAATGTCGTTTACCGCTTGTCGCTACGTGGCCCAGGAGACGAGTTAGAGGGGGGTGTTCAAACACCCCCCCCCCCCTCCCCCAGCAGGGCGTGGAAAATCAGGAGGCCCAGCGGGGCGCGGGTTAAACGATCAGGAGAGCGCTGGGCGTTTAGAAGTACGCTGAGTGGTCAGAAGGGCGCTGGGCCTCTTAACCGGCCTTGGCCTTTTACGAGCGCTATGAACGGTCATGAAGGTGCTGAGTGGTAAGGAGGGCGCTGAGCGGTCAGAAGAGCGAGTCAGAGGGGTTCTGGGAGGTTATGAGGGCGCTGGGAGGCCAGGAGGGCGCTGGGAGGCCAGGAGGGCGCTGGGAGGCCAGGAGGGCGCTGGGAGGCCAGGAGGGCGCTGGGTAGTTAGAAAGGCGCTGGGCTGTCGGAAGGGCGCTGGGCGTTCAGAAGGGCGCTGAGTGGTCAGGAGGGCGTTGGGTGGTCAGGAGGGCATTGGGTGGTCAGGACTAGGAGGGCGCTGGGCGAACAGGAGAACCACAAATAATACAAAATACATCCCTGCGAGGTAGACACGTCCGGGGAAGGCAGCGAATACCGTTGCAGCACGGGCACGTAACGCTATACGCTCCCTATTCAAATAGCGTTTAACCGGCCCTTGGCGCTTTTTTGGCGCTCTATTTTATTGAAAAGCTTACGTCTCAGGAGGATGAATTTGGCACCAGCTGATAGATTTAAGTGTCTTCTTACACACGTATATTGGTATAAAGGATGCACTCCTCGAGCAAGTGTGAAATGCGCGGATCAATGATTTGCTTTATTTGCGTATGGTTTGTGTTTTGCTTTGTCAAGAATGCACGGTTATCCGATTTGCCCCTAGTGAAATTTTCTTAAAATAGGCCCTACCTCTAACGGCATTAAATAGCTCGTGACTTTACTTTTGAAATTGCTCGTACCTATCGTTGATAATTTGCTCATAGAGCTTTCGATTGCCGCCCTGCGCATCACGCCATGACCATTAGTTCGGGAGATAAGGGGGTAAAATTGTATCCGCGCGGCGTATTCGGCTGGAGATCCCAGCGGAGCGTGGGTCACGCGGAGAGGTCACGCGCGGTCACCTTACTTCACTGCGGAGAGGTCACATAATTGACTGTGGAGGCACTACAGATTAGTGTAGCAAAGTTATCAGATCACCATAGGTATAAGAAAAATCCGAGATACATGAAAGGTAGGTTCAATTATGACCTTCTGAATCTGATTCACCTTTTGGGCAAACCCTGTGATTTTGGCTTCACCACAAATATCTTTGGAGGTAAGGTCTGTTGACCTGACCTTTTACGATCTAGAGTCAAAATTTTCAGTGTGGGCCATCGATGTCCCAATGTCAGCATCAAATATCAATTTGGCGGCGCTCAGCGTCACCGTTTTTCAATTATTCACGAACAACATTACGGTGCGGCGGGAAGCAACACCGGCACTTCGCGGTAAATATGGATATTTCAGAAAGTATGACATCATATTCGGGTAACTTTATATTTTGTGAATTATTTCCAAGCGCCCGATTGTCCTCCCTGTCATCAGCTGGAGAGCTTTGTAGTATAGTGCCGATAAATTGTGTCTATATTTGGGAGGGGGGACAAAGCTGAGATGCGCTCCAATCACTACGGAGGCAAAACCCGATTGTCGATACATTATCTGCTGCAGAATGTCGGGGAAGCAAAACCGGCATCATATATTTTGTAAATACATTCTTGACATAACACAGCCCTCAGTTTACGAATAAAGACATCCTGATTCCTAACCTATTATACCACGAAGGCTGGGTTTTATTCACACAGTGGTGCCTTCAAATTGTTCACGATTACTGAATATTGACACCTGCAAAGAAGAGATAAAGCAATGGTAACTAGAATTAGTTTCTATAGGCTGTTTTACGACGGAGAAACACAACATAGTGACTGTCGTTGGCTGTGTCTTTTGGGGAGCGTTCCAATGCCACGATAGTAAAATGAACAGATTCTGCACAAATCGGCGGTGCCAATGTACAGATCGAAAGGAGAAAATAGCTTCAGTTTCGATGCAAGCTAAATTTGTATGCGAATTTAAACACGAAAGTGCACTCTTCTTCCACAAACTGCTGTGTTTTGGGTTTATCGGCGGTACCGAAGAATCGGAATTTTTTAAATTCACAGGTCGTATCGCAGGTCGTGAGGTCAAGAGCCTGACATGGCATGGAGGCGTAGCTTCCGAACACAATATTTCTGTACTGAAAATTGTCCGACAGTGTCTGCTTTCTCCTAGAAGTATGCCATCCTTATTATCTTTTTTTAAACCAGACAATCTGAGCGGAGAACAAGGCAATGGGAGAACTTGGATCTATTCCCAAAACAGATTTAAAAAAGCTTACCTTTCATACCATGGGTCCAAATTAGCTTATCCTGTCAGATAAGGAACCCCTCAAAAGGTGACTTCATCAAATGCATTCGAGATAAAGCAGACAATGGAAAGTTACAAGTGTAGCTGGCAGAAATGTGTGTACGTGCATCTGATATATCCAATGATGGCAAGTAAATGAGTGTGTCAGTGTAATGTTGTTACAATGCCCAACGTAACGCCCACTTCCCTGTGGTTGGCGGGTGAAATTAAATAATAATAGTAATAATAATAATAATATGTTTTGCAATTTTCCAGTGCGATTTTGCAAAGGTAAATGTTGAGATGAAAAATAAAATACCTATTTGTGTGATCCTCTTGGCCAAAGGCAAAAAGCTATACTACGCCATTTTCTCGGGAAAAAAATATTTCGATATTCTCACCCACCCTACTGTAGAGGTCCTACTGAAGAGTTAGCAGCCAGCCCATACCAAACACCGGTGCTGAGCTCTCCCGATGCGCCTTGGGTTGGATACCTGCTGCAGCACATGCCTAAGGGTCGACTTACCCTATGAGAGCTGAGCGACACGAGCCGAGCCGACCCGAGCGGTCCGAGCGACGAGAGAAACTCGACACTTGTCACTGAGATTGATGACGAGTGGTATGGATGCCATATCCATTGTCCAAACATCCTGGTTGCATCGGGCTGTTGAATTTACACATGATGCGACTGTGAACATTTAGTCGCTTACTATTCCAACGCGGCATCTTACTGAAACACTCCAAGTCTGTCTTTTAATAGCAATTGTACACAACTGAAAGTTTCCGATAATGTGATTGAAATGCTGGCTTATTCCGGGAGCTCCAATTCCAGCACCTACTCACACAACCAGTGAAAAACCGTTAGGTAGTTCCTGCCAGTGGTTTTCACGGAGCTACCCAATTTCGTCCAAATGAGGTAATCCCTTCTGCGTCTTAGACTGTTGTATGGAGTTTTGTAACAACATTACTGGGCACAGAGCTACGAGCTCATTGTGGCTGGTAGCTGATATTGTGTTTGGTGTCGTCCAGAGACACTTCAACCCTGTCCCGCTGCCTGTGGCTCCCGATAAATCAACTATATAATCAACTGTGACACGACTGCTCCATTAGGCAAATGGCCGCCGTTCCCGTATAACAGCAGAGACTCAACGCATTCATGAGGTGTGATGTAAATCACATTGGCTATGCATACACTCCGAAAGCTAAAATGAGTAGGAACGTTTCAAACCACATGGTTCGAATAAAAAACATAACTTTATTCCGGACATTCAATGAGTATTGAACTTGCTCGAATACTATTGTGCCGCCAGTCTGCCTTTGAGTTCCTACTAATGATCTTCTTTCTTGACGATTTTCTACAACATTAGGATTTTTATTAGGTGTTGCAGTTGGTAACTGGAAGTGCATCAAATCAATATTTTCATTATTTAGGTGTCATAGGAAAGTACGTTAGATCATTGTGTTTTATTATATTGTATTGTATTATTGGGTTATACAGCTTCACCGGAACTCCGTCAAGAAGTCACGAGTCCAAATGAAAATGATAGCATTAGAACGTGTTTGGTGGCAAGCGAATGAGAAGGGTAACACTTGATTTCGGGACCACTTGACGTGATTTCGGGACCAAGGTTTTGGGTGCCCAAGACCACCCAAGACCTTCTTTGGTTCCTGGGTGGGTATAGCCTAAATGTATTGAGTTTATCTTTGGGTAGGAACTACAAATTGAAATGAACCTTTGATGAGTCTTCTCACGTTCGCCCCGCTTTGTCAGCTTTCAGAGTCGTCGACTTTCAGAGATTTCCATGATTGGAGTGTTATAGTCCTTTTTTTCAAATGGCGGATGGTCCGAAGTGCCTTACGCAAAGAATCTCCTATATTTCTAGCAAAAAATGATTGAAATTTCGAGCCATTGGCTATTTTTTTATAGGGACTTAATTTTTGTTTGACGGGGCAAATCGAAAAACTACTTCGGCCCGTGCGCGTTAACATGCGCTCTGGATGAGAGAAGATATGCCCCCTCATATTTTTGCAGTACCTACCTATAATTCAATAACACACATTCTGTAATAAAAAATTGACCTTGATTCTTGTCGGGTCAGGTCACCAGGTCAGGTCAAAGTACGGACATGCGAAAATGACCATTTTTCAAGTTCGCGGTTGTGTCGTGGCCACATTTTTCGGCGGGTCGGTTCCAAACTTCCAGAATTTCATAAGAGGACGGATACCTACAACTTGTGTATCTCGGATTTTCCCATCTCGGTGACCTGAGGTCAGGTCAGTTTCCTGGCTTCCCCATTAAAAGTGAATTGAAAAAATACAGATTATTCCTTTTCGGAGGAAACGCGTCATATCTGTCTAATTCTTACAGTATCACGTAACCTTAGGCTAATATTGATGATCAAAGTGCAATGTTTGATCAGTGACGTCATCAAGGTCATCTGAGGTCACCCTTTTCCCCAAATCTGAGATAAGGGGACATGTCATCCTTTCAAGTATGGGGACATTTTAACCACGCATGTCGCGAAGTCGATACCGGTACTGCTTTACAGCCTAGGGTGCCACCTTTGAAAAAAAACAACGATAAGTTGTAGCCGATTGACCATGAACTTTGGGTGCTGGAGAGCTTCAAAATTGGGCATCTAAATCAACAACGGTGGACCGTCAGCGATGCAATAATTTTAGTTTAAGTGGACATCTTTGTGAACGTTTTAGTAAGTATAGAAGGACATTTCTCAATAATTAAAGACAGTTTGGGAGGACATCATACCAGCATGTGAGCAGCGTCTGTTGTAGTCTCATTTCCGTCATCTTCTATATCTTCCCGGTATGGGCTACGCCACGGGGGGAGGGGGCATGCTCCTCCAGTTTTACATATTTAGCATTATGCCTGTGCGAGTTACATGGGAAGAATCTACTCCAGAGTGTATTCACCCTCCGGCCCCCATCTTCGGAACGTGGCAGATGTCTTTCTCTCTAGTTTCATAACCGTTTGCTGCCTGCCAATGCAATCTGATATGCACCTATTGGGTTCAGTACATTATATTGCGCAATTCCTCGTCCTTGTAACCAGGATTGTGCTCGACTCATGATTCTTTGAGTCAAATTTAATTAACTCTGACTCAAAGGACTTGAGCTGAGCTGAACTGAGAGAGCAGAGTCAGCCAACAAAATTTCGAGGTTGAGTCGAATCAGAGTTGAGTCTAATGCATTGTAAATTGAGTCAAAGTTGAGTCACCTGGCCACTACCCGAGTCGAAATTCGGTCGACTCATTCAGCTGAGTTGACTCATTCTTCTGAGTCAAATGATATAATGCAGTGACTTGAAAATCGCAGTTTTCAAGATTTGGTATATTTAGCATAGCAGCTATGGCGTTACATGGGAAAAATCTTCTAATCATCCTGTCCTGTCCTGTCCTGATCTGGTTCAGCGCGCTGGTGTCACCAGATGTCATTATGGGAGTCCGCATGACTTTACGCGCACAGTTTTGTGACCCAGCCGTCAGCTGAAGGGTGGCTCCGGCCCTGTCTCACACCGCCGCAATTTAGCCAGGGTGGATAGTGACGCGTTCAACAAACGTCCTTTCTTTGCTGACTGGACATCTCTCATTGAACACCAAACCACGACAGAAAAGTGACAAGCATTCTTGCATACTTTTCTACCCATGTTGGACGAAGTAGCCCCTGTCCGGCGCGTACATCTGCGACAGATCAGAGGCCCATCAGTCACCTTTGACACCAAACGGCTGATCGACCGCCGCCAGATAGCGCTGCGGAATAACTTGCCCGAATACAAGGACATCAACAGGCTGTGTCGCGCGGCGATCCGTAAGGATTGTGAGACATATTTTCAGAGGGAGCTGGCTCAGGCTCAGCCTCGCAGCCTATGGCGGGTATTAAGACCGCTTATCGGAGCCAAAGCCAAACAGTCGTCGATCCCCAGCATTACACCTGACGCACTTAAAACTACTACGTGGCTGTCGGACAGACCACAGCAGCCAGCGTGCCTACACCAGTCAGCCCGGTACCAGTCAGGCTACCACGCGTCACAACGGGCTCGTTCCGTGTCCACGCCATCGACATGGATACGCTCCTTGCAACCCTTGTGAGCATGAAGAGCTCCACATCCACTGGTGCCGACGGCATTAGCATCCGTATGATGCAGCCGTACTTCGAGGGACTAGGACACGCACTACTGAATATAACCAACTCCTGCCTGACCACCGGCGACATACCAGCCGCATGGAAACATGCGCTATTGACATCCATACCCAAAGGCAAGGTCAGCACTGAGCGATCTAACCGCGACCGATTTCCATCTTGCCTGCGGCAATGAAAATGGTCGAGCGTGTGGTACAACACCTACCTCGAGAGTAACCATCTCCTGTGCAGCGCGCAGCACGGTTACCGGAATGGCCATTCCACCGACACTGCCCTTCATGTTGTAACGGACAGAATACTATAGGCGATTGATAGCGGCGAGGTGTCCATACTTGTACTTCTCGATTTACCAAAGGCGTTCGATGTTGTACCGCATGACAAACTTCTCGAAAAGCCAGCACTGTACGAGGTGGATTCGAAATGGTTTGCCAACTATTTGTGGGGCCATACTCAGCAGGTGCAGGTACGCCGCGGTGATGGGAGTGCGTCTCTCTCACAGACGAAACCGAACAGCATCGGTGTGTACCAGGGCGGCTCGCTCAGTTGTGCGTTGTTCACGCTGTACACTAACGACCTCAGCCTGTATGTACCGGAGTCTGTGTCGACTGTGCAGTTTGCTGACGACACACAGCTTCTGATAACCGGTAGGAAGCAGGACATACACAACATGATCGTGACGATGGAACACGCCCTTGACTCGCTGTATCAGTGGTACTGTTCACACGGCATGAAGCTGAATGCGTCTAAAACTCAGATGAGCGTGTTAGGGACGCCCGCTATGCTGCGACACATGCCCGCTGTGCAGTTGAGTTTCCGTGGAGCGACTGTGAATGACAGTATAGAGTGGCGAGAAACCTCGGTGTCATTATTGACAGGCATTTGAACTACCAGTCACACATCGATGAGATGACCCGCAAGTGCAATGGTGTCCTCATTGCGCTCAACCACGCAAGATATGTAATACCTAAGAGTGTGCTGAAGCCTATCGTGCAGGCCCTTGTTATTTCTATCGTGAGATATTGCATGTCGGTGTATGGGACGGGACTTGCAGCGAAACGCAGTTGCATCGCGTTCAGAAGATTTTGAACTGTTGTGCGCGTGTCGTATGCGGAAGACGAAAGCATGACCATATTTCCGACGTGTTCCGGGATATGAGATGGCTCACTGCTTCTGAGTTGGTATTGTACCACCGCGTATGTAGCATGCATCTTGCGCTTGTCACTAGGCGGCCTGAGGCGATCGCGGACACGCTCGGTCAGACTGCGAGACTGAAGCACGCTCACGACACACGGCGCGCCTCCGAAATCACGTTCCCACGTATCTGAGCCGAAACGTGCCGCCGCAGACTGTACTATGGGGCTGTACAAGCTTATAAACAGCTTCCCGTGATAACCCGAACACGCTTTTCAAACATCAACTGAAACAGCATATATTGTAATTTAGACATGCCTGGCTGATCGCCTTGTATAACCGTGTGCTATAACCGCGTGAGCGGACCACGCATTTTCCTGTTCTTATCTGTCTAACGTGTGATGGTGAAAAAACATGTGTTTAATGTGGATCTGCCGCTAAATACAATCTGAATCTGAATCTGAATCTGAATAAAAAAAATTACCAGCGACTTGAAATTTAACCCGCCCGGCGCTGGGGTCTCCAGCCACCTTCCGTTGGCTTTGGCCTGACCTTGACCTCAGGCATTTTCGCATTTAGGCTGCAGAGACCAGACTAACACAGCGTGCCCAAACTCGACCAAAACACTTACATGTATCAGGGAAAGGTAATGCTAGAGTATGAGTGTCATGGTAAGTACAGGTCAAGGTCAAATTTAGGTCACCATTGGTCACTATGCGTAAAAGTTATGTGTTTGCCGTGTGACATATGTTTTGTGTGTTATTTCAGCCATGTAATTCGATGGCTACGTTTATTTTGTCATTTGACCCCAAGTTTAGTTCAAGTTCAGGTCAGGTCAGGTCAAAAAAGGTCAAATTTTGAATTTCATAATGTGTAATAAAAAACACATGAATATGGTTTAGTTTTGCTTCAGGAACCCAATGGTGTCATTTTTTGGCGTACGATGTCTGGAAGTGCCAAAAAAACGCAATTTAAAAAATGACGTCAATACACTGTATACACATTAGAGTCATCTGGGGGTGAAAAATAGAGCTATTGATTTAAAATTTGTTATGTTGACTATTCATAAGTTGGTCTCTGAGAAATATACCGGTTTTTGGAAATTTGTAAAATTTCAGATTTTGTGGCCCTTTGAACTTGATTTTTTTTAAAATCAGTTTTTTGAAATTTATAGTGTCAAAAACCAAAAGTTCCCAAAATTCGAGAGAACCATGTTGTAGACAATTCCATATCCTTCCTTTTGCCGCTTTTCATTTGCAATTTGCTTCAAAACCTAAAGTTTTATGACCGTTCAAACATTTGTCGATTTTAGACCGAAAATCGCGCGACATGACGTCACTAAAATACCATTTTCTCAAAAATTTATCCATGGACTGCCTTCAAATTTTTAGTGAAGGTGTCAAATTAATGCTGAATAGGCTCCAGCAAGTTTCACGTTGATATGTTGTTTGGTTTTTGAGCTATTGGTAAAGTTCTCTAGGGGGGGATGGCGAAAAACGCCCCCCCCCAGCCAATGGCGGGTTAATTTTTTTGCATTGAAGATATAGGCGATTCTTTCCGTAGGGCACAGCGGACCGATCGACTTTTGAAAATAAATGGACTATAGTTTTATTTGTCCACTGTACCCCACTGGGATACAGTGGACAAATAAAACTAGTTCCTAAACCTCGCTAAGATTGAGTGAACGGGTGCTCCACACATTATGTTTTAATTTTGTCCGGGTCGGCCATAAGCCATGCTTCTCGGAGGCACGGCCTCGCTGTCTAGGTTTAGTTCAGCTCATCATCCGCAAGAGGGACAGATATTCGCGATGATCAGTAATCTGTGATATTATTATTCTGAAAGAAGCACAACGATCCCGCGCAGAGGTGTTCACAATTTGTAAACAGCAAGGATAAGAAGAAGCAGCTCAGCACACACACACACACTCCACGAGTTTCTTCCACCACCAATCCCCGCTCTGAAAACTAAGTGAGTTTCAACCAGCAAAGTTTTCTTCCACTCTTTTAAATAATAAAACCTGTAGCAGCGCTTGGTTATCATTCCAGGCACTGCCTGGGCTATTTCCTCTTTTAGATGCGGCGACAGCGTTAAATAAAATGGCGCTAACTTTGTTTGCGTTTCCCCGCAGGGATGGATACCAAGTCTGCGCGCCTGCAGTGAGCACACAACGGGACGAACAAGAACGGGCTCGGCTTCAGCCGTCAACATGATGGCATCTCTCACATGGCTGACAACCTATTGTGACTGCAGTGCCTGTTTTCCATGTCACATTTGACATTTGTTGCTAACAAAAATACAATAATAGGACATTGCAAATGGCAAATAACATAACGCAGCATGCCCAAGCAACTGCAAAGCACCGGTAGGTGGGTATATACGTGTCATTCCATGCCAAGTCAACCAATTGCAATGGTGACCACGGAACTCCCTCAGGTTTTGAGTGAATTACGTTTAGAGGGCTTTTCATGGCCTTGAATCAGACTTTGTGGTCTAAACAGACTCAGACAAACACTTTTATGTAAATGTGACGTCATTTTAGTGCGTCCTTTCATAGTGGGAGTATTTTAAAGTGACGTAGTGAAAGTCTCCTAAAGTTGATAATATATTTTCAATCTGCCAGCGGTACTTTAAACTGAAGCTTAGCCTGAAATCCCGACTTTCAGCTGAATACGCAAAACAAATATGTGATTTATATATATAACGCATTGAACACGACAGCATGTTTGGTGTTATTCAGCTTTTTGGTTTCATTTTTAACCCTTGCACTGACAGGGGTCTGAGCCAACTTCGCATCGGTGGGGGAGATGACCGCCCCCCCCCCACGAGATCTTTGAAACTAAGCAACGAAGCGACAAGCAGCAAACAGCATTAGATATATCGTTACAAGACCTACAACATTTAAAAGGGTAATTTTTTGGTCAGGTCAATATTGAGGTCACCAGAGGTCACCGAAGGTCAAAATTTGCCATATTTCGAGTAACTGGAA
>JARFNZ010118556.1:0-10846 GCA_031763405.1 Balanus nubilus | reverse complement strand
TCCTCAACTTCCTAAAATTTAAGATGTTTTTTAGACAGCATTGGCACTAGATGTCTGCATGGACATTGTTTTATTAGATATCTGCTGGGAGACATAGTGGTACATTTCATTTTTATTGGATATCTGCTGGGAGACGAGTGGTGCAGCTCATGATCAAACCCCTATCATCATCCAACATGTGATATGGGGTCTGTTTCAGTTGCTCCTCCAATCTCCTCAAAGCTCCTGTAACCCCAGAGCATTCCAGTGGTTCCCCCCAAAAGCTAACCTCAAACCTCTTCCGTCCTCTAAAATAAAAGTTTTTGGAAAGCTTCAATTTTTGGAAATGATATAAAAAATGGATATGCATCTTCCAAAATGGATGCTTGTGATGTAATCATACCCAAATATGGAAGATTCTGGAGCACCTGTGATAGCACAATTTTGCAAGAAATGATACAAATACATCACTTATGCAGCTTGTGCCTGGCTGATTTGAGGTTATCATAGTGAAAAAAACATTTTTGGGCATCGAGCATGGGTGGATTCACTATTGCCTTTTTAAGTTTAAGTTCACAGAACAGTAGTTAGTAGATTGTTTGTAGATTTTGATGTGGTAGATTCTGTTTTTGATGTCTTTTATAATAAATATGTTGAAACAAAATAGAAATAGGCAAGAGGCAAAATATGAAGTGAAGTGTCCTCTTGTTCTGTGAAGCTGTCTTTGTCTCCAAAAGGCCATAGTGGATCCATACATGCTATAATTACATGTTCCACACCAAAAGTATGCACATTGCTATGCTAACCTTGAATCTGCCAGGCATAAGTATTGCCTATGTGTCATTTCTGGTGCAAATCATGCTGAATCATAGGGGTCCCAGAATCTTACATATTTGGATATATTGTATTTTATTGTATGATTACAACATAAGCATACCCATGTTTGGAAGATTTGTATCCATTTTTGGAAGATCTCTGGAAATGGAAGCTTTCCAAAAATGGAAGATTTGACCACTGTTTCCCTGACATTATTGGCACTATCCATACATTTTCAGTCTTCATGATTATCATTTATGAACACTAAGTGCATCAAAATTGCCTACTTTTCCTATCCACAAGCAGCTAATACCTCCTGAAATTTGTTATGGTGGTTACAAAGAAATGAGCAAATATGGCCCTCTTCAAACCTCAAAGCTCATCTCATATTTTTAGGTGCCATTGGAACAGATCCTTTGTAATCATATAAGGTGAAATAAAACTTCATAAGTATGTGCTTCAAACAGTTTTGATTTGATTTTTAATTTAGCTTAGATGCTTAAAGAGGAGCTAAAGTTTTTTTTTCAGAATCAACAATTTAAGTAATGCTGCCTTTAAACCTTGTTCCCTTACCACACATTTTGGTGCTAATACAATGCTCAGAGCCCGGTTTCACCAAATTTACGAATTACGTCAGGGAGTAGATCGTAAAATATTAACCAATCAGCAGCCTCAGATGTTTGTGGGCACACACATCTAAGGCTTCTGATTGGTCAATATTTTACGATCTACTCCCAGACGTAATTCGTAATTTTGGTGAAACCGGGCTCTGGTCATATTATCATTTTGCACACTGTTTTATGGAAAAACTGACTTCTTTACATGATTGGCAAAGTTGCTGTTTGCTGATATGCATTTTGTAGTTGTACTTTTTTGTATTTTGAGCTTGTAAGTCTACAGAGGATGATCCAGTTGGATGATTTGAATACAATATTGTTAATGATGTTGCTTTAATTACTTGTGTATTTCCCCTTTCAAAGATAACAAAAATTAATGAGTACAAAAAAAAGAGAATGAGATGCATATCAGTAACCAGCAGCTTTGCCAACCAGGATTCTATATCAATTATGTGTAATTTCCTAGAATCTGTACTCGAAGCAGGGACATTCACCAAATTTGAAAAAGAATAATTGGCCACCTGCCACAACAACCCACCATTACAAGTTGATAACACTGCCTTTCAAGTCGAAAGAGTCTCCGCCTAGTGGTAAAAATTATAACTTCTTAGGTAATGAAGTGCTGCCAAATGTAGGGGAATCAGCAGAAAGTGTTTGTTTTGCTTGGAAGGTGAAAGAAGTGCATTTGGGGTTTACAAGAATATATTTCAGGCTAGGAAAAAGCAAATGTTTTAGGTTAAGACATTGTGCATTGGCTACAGGAATAGATTTCATGCAGGGGAAAAGCAAATATAATGCACAATTACTTAAACCTAACATATTTGCTTTTCCCTTGCCTAAATTTGTTTCTGCCTTCAGCAGAATACTTTTGATTCCCATTTTCTAAAAAAAATCCTGTGCAAAATTACAGCCGCCAAAAGTAGACAGTCGCGGTCACTGCGGCGTTTACGTTACGCAATCGTAATGGCGGCGATGGGTTGCTGTCGCCGGTGATAAAAAATTATTCTTACTCTAAGTATGGTGAATGTCTCTAGTTTGGGTGTAGTTTCTGTGAAATTAAGCATGTATAATTAATATGAAATAGTCAGTTTCTTTGTAAAAAGGTATGCAAAACATAAATATCGCCAATACTCCAACTTCCTTGACCTATCATATTTTGTTAAGTGAGGAACAGTCCCATGGTATCTGTGGCTATGCTGATGTGCATGTGAACATTGTTGTATTTTTGCATAAAACTCATTATGCCATTATGCCACAGAAGATAAAGTGGTGCCAATGAAGGGATGATCACTTTGCTTTGGTTATGAATTAGTCACAAGACTGATCAGACGAAGTGCAGGTGTCTTCAGTGGATGTACAAACGTTCTGATTTTGGAAGGTCAAAGATGATCAGGCATTATAGTTCATTTAGCCTCATGGAAGTCTTTTTAATTTCAATTTCTTTGAAGATAGGGAGGCTGTGTTACAGATTTAATTTGTAAACCTTTGGAAGAAACTTGATCTAGAGCCTGTGAAAATTAATTATGGGCTGTTTAAGGTAATTGTGTACTCTAAATTGGCTATAGTTGTCGGCTATTATTATCTTAAAGGTGTCGGGTGTAGTTGTATGAATGACTCGTCATTTAGATAGATGCATTTGTGTTTCTTAATGGTTGGGGAGTATATGGAGGATGCAGTTTGATTGTAGTCATATCAATCGGCAATGGGAGTTATATTCAGGTACCTGTCATTATTTATCATCAGATATGTTTGGGAAGAATTATGCTGAATGTCTAAATTGAATGACATGATATAAGCTAAATTTAAAATTTATTTTATGATGGGCTTGGCTCCGAGATTGAAGGTTTGGAAGAAGTAGCAGTATTTGAAGTGTGACAATGTGAACATGGAAAGGAACCATGATTCTTCAGGTTTGTCAGAAATTTAGTTTTATTATGTAGTTTTCTTAAATTGCTCCTGCTGAAATCGGAGGATAAAGTTTTTTTTCCTTAAGTTCCTTCATTCTATTGGTTTGCTTGATTTGAAGAACCAGCATTATGCCAATAAAAAAAATGGTATACCCAAAATTTGACCATGCTCATTCAAAATTTAGTTGTTACCTCAGTTAAAATATTTGTTGAAGTTTGTCGACTGGGAAGTGAAATGTGGTGAGTCTTCCAAAGTACAGGGTAATGATGTGTCAAGAGGTATCTGAGTATTGTGACGATGGTGCAAAATTTGCGTTGTTTAAGGTTGAGAAGCAGAGTATGTCTCGGTACTACCCGGGCGGAGGCGGTGGCGGTGGCGGTGGCGGTGGAGGCCGCAGTTGCTACAAGTGTGGTGAGGAGGGCCACATCTCGCGCGACTGTCCGAGTGGAGGCGGTGGTTACGGAGGAGGAGGCGGCGGCGGAAACCGCTCTTGCTACTCGTGCGGTGAGGAGGGTCACATCTCTCGTGATTGTCCCCGTGGAGGTGGTGGCGGCGGCGGCGGAGGCAGCCGAGCCTGCTACCGGTGCGGAGAGACGGGCCACATCTCCCGCGATTGCAGCAGTGGAGGCGGTGGTGGCGGCGGCGGATACGGTGGCTACGGAGGCGGAGGCGGCGGCGGCGGCAGCCGCGCGTGCTACCGCTGCGGCGAGGAGGGTCACATCTCGCGGGATTGCCCCAGCGGAGGTGGTGGCGGCGGCGGCGGGGGCGGTAGCCGGGCATGTTACTCGTGTGGCGAGGAGGGCCACATTTCGCGTGACTGCCCGCGGGGAGGCGGACAGGGAGACAGGCGCTAGATCTGCTGAGGCGGACGCGGGCGTCAAGAGGGGGGCATGGGAGCGCGCTGGCGCTCGTTCAGCATTGTACCGAGAGGGGATCATTCACGGTTCATACGGGGATGTTGCGGAGGTGCTTAGGCCGGTCGGGCCTGTCATTTGTCGTCGGCGGTGTGCGGAGACGTCCCCGAGTGAGGGACGAGATGGGATGGCATTAACATTGAGCTGGCTTCAGATACATTACCAAGGTGTTCGACTGGTGGTACGGTGAAATACAAGGTCGACGGAGGTGATTGTTTACTTATCTAGGTTATATGCCTATAGTCAGGTTCCAGAGCTACCATTTGGTTACAGCCTTCCATTGTTTTATTCAAGTCACAAACTTTTTTTCTGGTAATGAATTGTTAAGTTTGCATGGGCAGCTTGGTTGTTTGAATAATTTCCTTGGTTGTGGCGGCGGCTTGGTATTTTTCAAAGTCACCTGGCGGTGAGGGACGCCGGCTCTGAGGGAGAGTGGATCACTGTCCATGCACTCCATCTCTCAATGCGCGTCTATTTCCAGGACAAACTGTATCCTGCAGCCGCTTTCGCTGACCATGGCGGGAGGCTCTGCTTCCCCGGCGCATTGCCGCGTGCCGCCCTCCACCAGCAGCCGGATAAATTGCTCCCCTGGCCGTCTGGAATCCATTTCCCGGCCATCGTTGCCCACGCGCGCGGCCAACAATGGCTGATCGTGCACCGTTCGCCGACTTACCAGATGGTGCCGGACGCCTGACTGGTAAGTAACGGGTTCGAGTAGAGAAACGCCCGTAGTTTGCACCTTTGCGGCTTTCACAGCGAAGTCAAAAAACGGCTTGTCACGTCAAGTAATCTTCATGCATGAAGCACAAGTTTTGCCCGACAGAACTCGGTTCTTGATCATTTAAGCATCAAAATAACTCGCAACGAAACCTCTTGCCTATCCATAACAACTATTAACTATAATCTAAGTGTTATTTTGCAACTTCAGCCAATTCACCTATTGCACCAATATCGCCTACCGAAGGCTAAGAATGCGAGATACGCCCAGATGTAGGTCGGAGACACATTGGTACCTTCTGGAGGACAGTGGAGGGTTCTCCTTGTCAGCAGCTAGCTGAGCCATATCCAGCCTCCATATGCTCTGGCCTTGTGCCCAAGTATGGCTTCTCCGTTTGAGAACATCTTCGAGACACCTCGTCTGCGATCCTCGCCGATTCTTGTCCATCGGACAGCGCTTCGAAAGCCAACTCAGCTGACGCGAAGGTGAGTCCTGCGAGAATGGGAGAAAATGTGTGTGTCTTCATAACATACCTGACTAACGATGCGAGTTACAATTAGCGGTTAGGGCATGTGGCACAAGTGCCTATCGAGGCGTGCTTCACAAACGTGGCAAATTCCTTACGTAATTCCTTCCTTACGATTCACGGTTGAGCTCATAATCTTGCTTTTTAGTTTAGGCGTGCGAAAATGAATAATGAACTCAATCGTAAAATCGAAAGCCTCTTAAATAAAGCACTGTATAACACTGTTTCGGTGAACAATGTTTTACATGTTTGGCGCTAACCAATTTTTTTTTCTTCCAGCATTTAAAATATTTCTTAAAATAAGTGGCACGTGTTTTCTCATGACTAGAATCGAAAGTCGGAATCTAAGCAAAGATTTTACTCCGGGGACAATCGAGCTTTGGATGTAGTTATCAGAAATATCTGAGGAAGCGAAGCGTAATTTGATCTCTAATGAAATTATATCCTCAATTTTCTGCGTGTAAGACTTCCTATGGGATTAAGTCTTGCTATTCATCCACGCATGCGATGGGATTTGTCGTGGTCGTAACTTCTGGTTTGCAACTTTGCCGAGCCTGTGTGATACATAACTCGCTGAATCGCATGTTGCATCAAAGCCGTGTGTCGGAACAATTAACGTCGACCCGGTCGCTTAGTAATGCTACTGTTAAATACCATCCCCGGTGCATGTTCTTCTTTCGTTACTATGAATATGCCAATTTCGAAACTATAAGCATTTGTGTTCGTTCTTTTTTATTAGTGTTGAGCCAGAATAACACTTGGTGCATATCTATATCGCAATATTATGCAGGTCATAGTTGAGGGAAATGGTTCATCTTAAGCACGAGGTTTCGAACTGGAATATAAAATTGTAGCCACTGTTGAAACAAACCTAAATGAAGTCATGGCTTAAAAGGCTGCCCTGCCGAATATTTTTATTTTTCGGCGAAGGAATCCGCTGGAGTGAGAGCGGATACCTGGGCCGAGATTTTCGTCAGCCCAAAAATATCCTTGCATTGCGTTCATTACCGTGGTTGCCATGATAACCGGAATGAGAGGATACCCTACTTTGAATCCGATTAGCTGAGCCATATCATTGTTCATCCCCGTGACTTGCGTCTATAGTGTTTGTTAAATTGTTAATTTATAAGCCTCCTGTCTTGAGTTGACGCGTCGGTTGGTTATTTTGACGAATAAAAAACTTCAAAAAATGAGAACTGCATATAATTCCAGAAGTTCCTCTAAGGTGAACTATTTCCTTAAAGTACGTAGAAGTTGTGTGTCTCGTGTTGAAATAGTAGAATTGGTGTATCGGTATAATTTATTGTGTCCAAACTGGTGGAATACTTTAATAACGACGGTGGAAAAGATGTCTAAATTTATCCATAAGTAATATTTTTTACAAATATTAACCGCTGATTTGATTAAATTCAGTTGCATTTTCTATTTTCGTGTTTTTTTCTTATTTGTCGTTTGGTATTTACCGTTCACAATCGATGCACGTCCCACCCATAGTATTTGGCAGAGCAAATTTAAAACGATGCGTATATCAGAGTTGTGTTTTCAGGTGCGGTGTAAATAATTGGAACTCAGTCGTAACTCGACTACCTCTTGGCGGCGTGCTTGCTGTCTCAACGGCAACTCCTGAGCGATATTCACCAGGTTAGTCACGGTGGCACTCTGAATGGACATGACATTACTGTACTGTTCGACGCTTATGTAGTAATAACATCAATCAATAACAACCAATATTTAACAAGCTATCAACTGGGTCTCTTCGTAGTTTTTGTGTTTGAATGATGATCCTCCACTGATAGGAATTGCCGTCTGATCGACAACTGACGTCATCTCCGTGTCTGAAAGCAGCGTATGTTGCATCAGTCCGCGCCTCAGCCGGCGTCCAGCGACTGACGCCGCGGTTGTCTCTGTCGACAGATAGCGGTGCTGGGGCGTCGCCGCCGAGCCCCGCCCGGCCGAGCTGGCCGCCGGCCGCCGCTCGGCTGGCGTGGGGTATTGATTATCGACGCTCGACGGCGCTGCCAGGCCAGACGCCAGGTGTGTTCCGTGTGTGATTCAGGGCGGAGTGACAGCCGGCGGCCGGCTTTGCCAGCAGTGTGGCCTATTTCGGTGTTGCTCCCGGTATTGATCAGTCGTAATGCGCATTGCTATCGCCGCTCGTTAACTGCAGATGTCCCAGGGTCCGCGATTCCTAATATTCTTCGGGGGATTGCAACGTCTAGTCACAAATCCTCACCACAATCGGGATTGCATATCTTCTGTTGACTGGTTGTTTTGGCGCTCGCTTCCCTTCATATCGCTATGGGAGTCGTCTTTCCTCTTTTGTTTTTATCCTCGGCCGCATCTAAAGAATCTCGAGTAACGTCACGTCTCGAATGTCATTACTTACAATCCGCCTTTTCAGGTGTTATGCGGTTATGTTGTAACGGGTCTGGTTGTGAACTGAGCAAGCCATGACAACGGGCCGATGCGCCACCGCACGTGACTGCAGGTTAGTTACGACGCTGAATATTGTTTAAACGCCTTTTCACTTCGAAACGTTTCGCCTCGCGATACTGAGCGTCATTATGATGAACCTTCACTGATAGGAATTGCCGTCTGATCGATATTTGACGTCAACTTTAGTGTCTGACTGCCCGCTCGATATCCTCTGTCCGTCACGAGAAGAGTCTGTATTAATCGAGTGGGGATGTGTTTTCAGGCAGAGTCGGACACTAATCTCGTCTTCGGCTGAACTGGTTATCCATGGAATCTCCCAGGTTAGTATAGATTGTTGTCCTGAAGTAGAAAAATGTTAATGATCGCAGCCCTGGACCCAATGCGATCAACAAAATGGTTGCTTTGGAAGTTCGGGTGGAAGAAAATCCAGCATGATGATCCTCCACTGATAGGAATTGCCGTCTGATCGATATCTGACGTCAGCTTTGCGTCTGATCGTATCTGGCATTATCATTTTTACGTTTGTTTCCACCAGCACTGACGTAGTCTGCTGTTGTTCCAGGATGCTGCGTCTGAACTCTTGAGACGTCTGGAAGTTTTCGCTGGCGACGCTGCTGTTGGCGGCGCCTCGTGGTGAGTGTATTTCTGGTTCTGTGTTCTAGTAAGTTAAGTTGCAGAGGTCAACCAATATTGTATTGCAGTGCTCGTTGGTTGCCGAGTTTGCCGTGCTCGTCGCCCTCCATATCACTGCGACAGAAACTGTTTCTCCTTCCTGTATGGTGGTTGCTATTTGTGGCTTTCACCAAGTATGTGGGACGCACATTGGCCTTTTCCATATTTGTTTTACATTCCGCGTGGTATTCTGCATCCGAGTTATGAAACCGTGAAGTTCTTTGTATGAATCTCCCGCAAATATGGTTGCCAAAGTTCTCAGCCGTAATTACTCTCCTCCCTGTAAAATAACTCCCTACCTATACAATTGCGACTATTTTCATTGGCGGTCCTCATACGTTGCTCGTTTCCTGTTATCATTTTCCCCGGTCTCTTCAAGTGCAGCGCTCCTATATCCGCCTCTGATGGGCCGTTTCCGTGTGTCGCAGACGCCGACGTCTGGTCCGGCCAGCCGGCCGGTTGTCGGGACAGCTGCACCCGAGCCGGAATCTACTGCGCAGTGTGGGCCGACACGGCGGCACGGGACGCGGCGGCCTCGCCTGTTGCGACATCGGTATTCTGTGTCTGGCCCTGCTGGCGGCGGGCCGAGCACGGCCGGTGTGCGGCTTAGCGTGCATTGAATGTAGGGGCACATGTTGCTGCTATCTGTATGATGGAGTGCTAAATAAATGTTCGATACTGCGCAGCGACTCGGGTTCAACGACCTCGGCGAGGTTAGATTACACAGATCGTATGGCTGCATTGTTCGCTTGCGTGGGCGTTCAGTTTTGCGGCGCAGAGGGCCCGCTGGTTTTCAAAACCGCCGATAAAGCGAAAGTCAGTTTTTGAAGTTTTGAACAAAGCACCAGACAAAAAAAAATGAACGGCGCATTCGATGGTGCTTCTTAGTTTTGTCCCCGACAGCAACTTATTATTGTAATTTGCCTCCAAGGTCAACCAATGTCGCAATAATTTATGGTTTTGAAGCGGCGACCATATCAGGTAAGTTCGTGTTGCTGTAGGTCAGGATTTGGTGATCCCATCAACAAAAGTAATCTTGCCATGGGATGTTTTGGTCCATCCGCTCATGTCGGCTACCGCAAAAAGACGCAGATGCAATTTGTAATCGTTTTGGACTATTTCGGAGGGGCAAATCAAGCAGTTGAAAAAACAAGTACAGAAGTTTGAGTAGAGGTACACAAAATACTCGGGGTCCCGCTAAGATTTTGCCACTCAGTGACTCCCCAGCATGGTGGGCAGAGGTGGTGTTTCCTGGTATGCATTTTGTACTCTTGAATTTTTACACTCTTTCAAAGCAGGAATATAAAGATAATTTAATCCAATATGATAAACAATAGTATTTGACTTAATTCATCCGACTGGATCTGGGGACCTAAAGCCCAAAATGCAAAGAGTAGAACTAAAAAATGCATACCAGTTAACAGCGACTTTGCCAACCATGCTCCCCACGGTCTAGATAATAGATGCGAAGAAAGTAGCTGCGCATGTTTGCACCAATTCCGTATTTTCACGTTTTAGTTCGGTGGTGCGGACGCCGTGGTGAGTGAGCTCTCAGTCGGCGCCCGGGTCGCGCCGTCGCGTAATATGATTCAGTGGGGGGTAGTCATTGGGCGCGGTGGGATCCTGATACGGATATGACGGGGATTCGTCTAACGAGGGGATCAGAGGCCCTGTGCAGAGTATATATATATATTACTGAGTAGGTTCAAGTTTGGCGACTGCCATCGTGTTATGCCTGGCTTAAACTAGAAACTACTAGGTTTGCTACAATATGAACTATTTCTGGCATGACTTCGGATATTCTTGCATCTCAAACTAGAATCCATAGTGTATAGTAGGACATCGTATCGGAGGATAAAAACAAATATTTCACATAAAATTGTATTACTTTATGAATTGAAGTAGCCACACTTGTCAATCTATAAAAAAAATATATAGAAAAACTGTTAATAAACAGCGTTTTGACAACAAATTGCCATTAGTCAACTGTCGCAATTATTTCAAACGGGCAACAAATTACGGACCCCCTCTTGCCATGGTGGTCCGTTGGCGTCTGGCGGTGTTATTTCAACTTCACAGAGTATGTATGGTATGCGTAAGTATTATGTGATATATTTGTGACGCATAGCTGTTCCAGTAACGCCTATCACTGCCCGCTTAAATTATGTCGCGCCAACCGCAGAGTTGGAGCCGGGCGACGGCCAACAGCTAATGTACGGTCTCCGGCAATGTGTCCCGAGCCGCTGACCGTCGTCGCTGC
>JARFNZ010118545.1:0-12642 GCA_031763405.1 Balanus nubilus | reverse complement strand
GTGTGTGTGTGTGTGTGTGTGTGTGTGTGTGTGTGTGTGTGTGTGTATGTGTGCGCTATGAGTAGTGATGTCGATTTGTCATGAAATAATTAGGTGTAATAAGCGGTCCTGTCTTCTTTCGCTTCGCGAATGCTACTGTGGTCCCTCATACCGGGTACTTCGTCTCGGTCCCGCTTTCCGGCCTTGTCCCGCTTATCAGTCCCGTCTCAGTCCCGTTAGTCATGAACCGCTCCTGTCCCGTCACTTTATCCCGGGTCCCTTATCCCGCATTTCGTACCCGCATTTGGTTTTTGGGATCCTAGCCCCCACCTTGCTGGAGCAGGTAGCAAAGCAAACCCCCCCCCTTACTTTTTCCTAATATCTCCAAGAATAACGCCACCAGCGTCACCAAACTTTGCATACCCTTTCTGACATTGATACCGCATATACTGGTGAAAGGAAAATGATAAGGTTGTGATATATCAACTAAAGATGACGTTAGAGCGACGTCATGATGAACAAAATTAACTGCAAAATGAACTGCACTTTCAAACTGCATTTCCGTTTTTTTACTTGTAAGAAATCGATAATCATTTTTTACAATATTATTTTCGAAGTTGTAAATGTTTTGCAATATTTTCAAAATTTCGGAAACCTAAAACAGAAAATATGTGAAACAAACCTGCCCGGTGAATATGGGTACCAAATTTGAGCTCGATATCTTCCGAAATAATTATGTAATAACCTTGAAATGCGAAAACGGACACTTGTCGATATATTTCTACGACTTCTGATCAATTTCTGTTTTTCAATTTTACTCCGATGTTTCTGAGAAAACAATGTGCTAAGGTCACCTGTCGCATTGATGAAGAACTTTCCCCTTTAAAAAACATGTATTACAGCGCCCAATGACTAAAATCAGCAGATTAACGTTTTCGAACTCGTGACCCCAGATGATCTTGACCTAACCCATTACCACCAAAGGCTTATATACTAGTTGTATGAAGTGTCGGGGACACGAGTTATACCGCTTTATTGGCTGCTCATGCGTTTAGTATAGTACTTAATTCGCCCGGAAATCCCACCCATCGAAAACGGTCAAAAATTTTGCCTTTTACCTGACTGTGGCGTTATCAGTGACCTTGAGGTCAAATCTCACATGCTATTCTGAAAGATGGTGTACGTAGCTAGAAAATGCCGTTTGAGTTGTGAAAATCGACTCAATAGCTTCAAAGATCGTATGGAGTGTAGGGGGAGCCTAAACGCCCCCCCCCCCCCCCTCCCCCCCATCCACAGAATGGCGCGTAACTCCGGAGACCCAACAGGGCGCGGGTTATCCTTCGTTTGTGCAGGACAAAACTGCTAAGTGACCTGGAGGGAATGGGTTTGGGATGGGGTACGACCCCTGCCTTTTTGCCTTGAATTGAGCAAGAGCTTCAATTAACCAGCGTCCTGCATGGGGGGGGGGGGGACGAAAAGCACCCTCTCCTTTTCCTAGAACATATAAAAAACTTACGGGAGCATTGTTACCAAACTTAACAACTCCTTTCCACCCACAATTCTATACGTATTTACTAAAGAAAAACAATGAGCCTATGTTACGTCTACCTGAAAAGACGTCACGGTAACGTCATGTTAGGCGGTTTTCGGTAAAAAGTTAAAACTTCGGAAAATTGTGCCAGGCACACAGCTTTTAGATAACCTCGATTGTCTTACATGAGATGTCGTAAAATCAATTGGGCTATCTAATTTCTATCGCTTGTTTGTATTACATTTTTTTTAATCAATTTAAGAAAACGTAAATGCAAAATTTTGAACTCTTGCCATCTTCTCGAAAGTTTTCGCCACTTTTCAACGGCAGAATATGTGCGATATCCAACAGTTAAACATGTGCCCCAAATTTAATGTCCATTTCTTTTTTTAAATTATTGAGTAAAAACCTTTCAAAGACCCCAAATAGCCACCTTCCATGATATTTCTGCAAAGTCCGATTAATTCATTTTTCATTTTTATCTGATTTGTATGAAACGAAGACAATGTTCTAAGGTCGTTTTGGTGTTATTGACGAAAAACTGACAATAAAACGTTTTTTCGCAGACCCAAGACTAAAATCAGCAGTTTGGTCTTTTCACCTCGTGACCTCGGATGACTTTGTTCTTACTCATCGTGACCACCGAAGACTAAGAATGTTACTTAGAAGTGACAGGGACATGAATTATAACGTTTTATTAGATGCTTATACATTTCATATCGTTATTTTTGCCCGGCAATTCCCGCCAACGCGACCTGACCTGTGACGTTATTAGTTACCGTGATATAAAATTTCACATGTTATTCTTAAATATTTGCATAGGGCAATCGAATATCGTTTTTTATACTCAGTCAGGTACTCTCGGGGATCCGAGCCCCCCCCTTCCCAGCAAGTGGCAGGGGTCGGACTACCTATGCCCAGCAGAGCGTTGGTTAAAAACGAAGAACCATTGGTACCCGATTTCAAGGTCCTGTGCTATTTTTGACAGGTCAGTTTGATGGCCCGGACATCACCAAATTCCGTACCTATGTACATGCATACCTTCAGAGAGAATGCCTTCTAATCCAGCTAGAGCCGTGATTCAAACACTAAGATTTTCTTGCCGTCAGTGGAATGTGTTCGGGTGAATTTCATGTCTCGGATTAACTTTATTCACTGTCAAAAAGTAATATCAGGTCATATGAGGTCATTGGCCTCAGTTTACCTGTAACAAATAATTAAATAATCTGGCCTCCTTTTTATGCAAAATGACTGTGTCATTACGAATCAGCGCTTCGAATCACCCTAGAAAGCACTGGAGGTAAAATAAAATATTATCAGTGGTCATCAGAGGATAGTAACCTCGGTTGACCTCTGTTGAACTATGAAAGGTGAAATACACTATTTTTTATTTTGAGATGCGTGTATTTTCGGTGATCCAAAATCGGAAAAGAGCGTAAGCATGCTTTTGCTTTGGATATTTATTTTGGGCGGTCGCTCAGACAAAGTTGGGCAGGGGGTGTTTGTTGGTATGTGAGTGTGTGTGTGTCCAAACCTTATCGCGTCTGGAGGCCGAACGGCTGGGCCGATCGGGACGAGCTTGGCACCATTCGACGCGGCGGGACGCCGGAAAGATAATGGTGCCGGTTGCGGGTCGCTCGGTGTCACGTGGTACGTAACAGATATCTATGGTCTCACACATATTTAGGTGACCGATACCGGGGTTGAAGTTGCGCATTCAGTTGGAGGGGTTTGGGCCCCCCCAACTTTGGCGAGGAAGTGGATCAATGCCCGGGATAAATTCGTATTTTTTTTAAAAAGATTTTGATAGTACCTTGAGCGATAATTCCCACCTCAGCTCCCTCAACTTGTCTGAAGATGTTACGCCCCTGCCCGATACAGTTCAGATTAAACAAAAGCAGAACCCTATGACATTTTTGAAGCTGTCGAACGTTTCATGTCTTTACTTCAATCGACTCAACAGTTCCAGCAAAGTAACTCACCACATCAATGATCCTGTCTCTGAAATTAGAAACTGTTTTCAGAGTGTACCATAATTCGTTCATCTCTATAAACTTTAACCGCCGCAGTCGCCAACTGCAGCTGAGGCCGTAAACGGGCCTGATGTGACGGCAACGGAGCACTTAAACAGCCAAACTTCACCAACGAATTTAGACCAACTCAGCGCAACCCAGAGATGCGGCAGTTTCGCGACGATGTCAGATCTGTTTGGATATTGAGGTTATGCAGACGCCGGTCTTCAAAGTTTTTATACCTTATCCCGGTGGAAGGATCAGTGCTCAGCTTAGTGATTTCACTACCAAATGGTTTTTGTTGTGTTTTTTTTTGTTGTTTTTTTGTTATGATAAGGCTCATTCGGTCGGATTCGACCATTGCGGAACCATGGGATAAAGGAGAAGGGACAAAGTGGGACAAAATGGAACGCCGACCGGGTGACCGCCCATGACTTTTGGGTGCCAACCCCGGCGCTATGCCGCGGGAAGGCCCCATGCCATGCAGACGGCCACCACTACCGGGGGACGGCTCGAGGGCCGCCACATACCCGGCGGTCGACGACCACCAGGCCCGGGCTAGCGTGGGCGTGACAGAGGACCGGGGATCGGTTGTCGGGAGGATACAAAGGGATCTGACCCGAACAAGCGTCGGGCACGGTATTTATATTACACATTTTCGCCGCCAGTCGCTCGATCGAGTGATGACTGAAGAGCCGTGCGATATGTTCTTCATATCGCTGGACTAGATATCAGAGATAATGTGAACAGGAACGAAACAATTGATTTAGTGAAAAGGCAATTCTCGAGAATTCAAAAGGGCATTGCATCCTATTCCTTGCGGTGGGGCAGGTTTTGTCCCCAGTGGCTTTTTCGATTGTCACTCCTAAACCGTTAGGCCTAACGTCTCAACACTTTAAACTCTTCCTGAATTGAAATGAAAAGTGTTGTGTGAAAATTTGAGCAAAATAAGTCGAGCAAAGGCGGCGGCAGGCCCTCGCTTTCGGGAGGCACTCTTTCACGGTTGAACGGTTTTGAACGAAATTCTAGGGATTGCTTGCTTCTTTGGTTTCATACGGCAGAATAAATGCGTCAACTGCACCTTCCTAGCAATCTACGTGCAAAATACTAGCGAATGCACATGTTTTGGCAGAGGCGTACTGAGGTACGCAACATGGGAGGCGATATTCACTAGTGCTGGCTGGTCGTGCCCCCCATGCTGAAAACCTGGATCCGCCATTCGCGATATCAAATGTTACCTGTAATGTCAGGATTTTTTTTAGCAATTCAAGCGAGTTGTGATATGATATCGTGCCAAGCAAACCCAAAATTTTCATGAAAATATCTCCAGAAAATCCCGAATAATCCCCAGAAATTCCACATTTCTTAAATCCCTAAATACGCCTATGCTTTTGTATGTTTCCAAAGGTAGGTTTCGATATGTTAAATGCCTATATGTTAGAAGCTCAAAACCATTGTTTTTTATTTTATAAGAATCGTTTGTAAAACATGGTTGCAACACCCCTTAAAAAATACCCCAAATTTACCTATTTATGGCCCCCAGCCCTATATTTGTGACCAATACTGAAATTTCGTGACTTGCGTAAAGATTTCATCATGGCGTATCGAATGGTCTTTGTTCGATCAAAATCAGCCAGTTACATCTCGAGATCCTTAAGGGTGGGGGGAAAATCTGCCCCTCTCGCAGGGAACCGGTTATCTGGCCTCCCGCAAGGAATGGGGTTAAAGGGAATATAAAGGTTTTTCAAAATGTCACCTAAAAGTATATGCAAATGTGGATATTATAGCTTGATATTTATGATGTATTCTATGAAAAATTACCTAATTCTGTTTTAAAATAAAGCTAGAATCTGAACCTTAAAATTGTAAGTACCGTATGGTTTGCCCAGCACTAAGTACTTATTTCCTTCTCTAATCACGATGTTTGAAAATTACTTAGATGATTTAAATCAATAACTTTGGCAATGGCATCGCAAATGACGAAATATTTGGTTTCCTGTTTCAACTTTTGTTTATCGTTTCAATCCTTAATTAATCCTTCAAATGTTATTTCTAAATAGTTAATCTTTATTTCAATATTACACACGCAAAAGTCGCTAGACGAGTACCAACCGTCAACAATCATGAAAAAGTCTGTAAGACTTTTTAGAGGGAGAGAATTTTGAGGTACGGTAGCTAATAAAATGTAATTATAATGCAATTGTTTCACTTTCTAGCGATTGTGTGTCCACGTAAGTGAGTTTTCCGTCTACGTGAATATCATTCGTCTCTTAACTTGCATGAAAACCCGGAGATATCATAAAAATAAGTCACGAGGTTCGACGTGTTTCGAAGAAATACTGGTCTAAAAAGTCTAGCTGAGCAAACAAGTACTCGTGAAGGGCAAACCTAACTTTCAGATTGTTTTCCGTTGCATACAGACAAGACATAGCAAAATTACTTAAATTTACTATATAATTTATTCCCCTGTGTCGAAATACATCGTTAACTTCAAAAAAGTGGAAAAACCCTTACATTCCCTTTAACCTAGTGTTTGCGATATCGTGTAATTCACATGAAATGAAAACGCAGTTCTCATAAGCATCATTTTTGCCACAATTGACATAAAATATGCATATCCTGGCAAGGATCACTAAGCAATCATTTGAGGATAAGACGGATGTCCACAAGACCGGCTGCATTATCGCTTAACCTTATAAGCGACATACGAAAAAATATTATTTGGCCGCACCAACCATATGCCTGAGCTAATTCTCTGAAGCACCCTTCGTCGGACCAGAATGACTTCCAAATAAATGAGAAACAACATGATTTGGTTGGTTGTGGTTGAAATATCGATATTAGGGGTGTGTCCGGCGTTACCTATCGTCCGGCATTCCCCCGCTCTCCCCTAGATGTGAAAGAGACTTGTTGAATTAATATTTTTACTAAATTAAAAGTCGACATCGTCAACGACGACTTATTAAGAACTTTAAAAAGCCCAAAAAGACGTTTTTCACATTATTTCCATTCATAAAGCATTTCTGTTTTTGTTTTGCTTCGATTTGCAGTGAGAAAGAGTGTTCGAACGTCATTTTTGCGTTATAGACAACAAAGTGACCTCACATGTATACCTATTACCTATATGTATGTATACGCCTGAGGATCTAAATCAGCAGTTTGACATTATGACCTCGAATGATCTTTGCCGGATCCCAGGTTATCGGAGGCTTAGAGCAACACTTAAAGTGGCAGAGGCTCGAATCATGCCGATTAATGGGTTGCTTGTGCGTTCAACATTGCTATTTCGCGCGAGAAAGCCATCACCTGGACCCTCCACGAAAATGACAAACTTTTGCCGTTGACCTGACCTGTGACGTCATTGGTGACCTTGAGGACAAATTTTAACTTGTCTTTTTTCGATTACCGTTTGAGCCTATTACTTTCGGAAATCGCAGGGGAAGGGGGCTAAATGGCCACACTCTGGGGGATGGGGGGTGACAGGGGTCGAAATATGCCCAATGGGCCGCGGGTTAAATCACGCTATAAACCAAGCCCAACGTTTGCCATCAGACTTCGTTTAAGGCGGTCTTAACTCTTCAGTGGGGCTTTTCTGCACTTCCCGACATTAAGCCTGTTGAATTGTGTGCGATTTTCGCAGCTAGCAGCTAATAGCACTACTCCAATCACTGCCTGATTGGCCACCATTCACGGCTGTCGGCGTGTGCCGAACACACTGGCCGACCATAGGCGGGGAGCTGCCGCGAGGCACGCAGGGCACACGTGAGACACGCACGGACACTGCCCCGGGGCGCACAGGGTCGGCACGGGTCACGACAGCTGGACAGGGCGACACGTCAAAGACAGCCGGACCCCTTGTTGTCATCTTTGTTCGATCAGGTTACGTTTATTACTAAGCGGGTTTATGGGAGCAGGTTTCGCGACTGGCTGGACTGAAGTTGTTCAGCGTTCCGCTCCAGTGCCGCCACCGGGGCTATCCCCGATTAAGTGGTCTCTTGGCCGGCCCTATTGTTACGGGTGCGAGGAGGGGAAGACATAAAGCCGCACATCGATTGGACAGAGTACGGCGCGGTACTCTCAATTAGGCTCCGTCGTGCCGGCCAGCTCCGACCTGCGACTCGGTCCGTCAAGATGGAGGATCGGTGGCCGTGCCAGACGTCCAGGAATGGTCGTCTATTGTCTCAGAGATTCGTCAGGGGAAGGGGCCGCAGTAAGTCGATGGCCTCTAGATAATGTGTGGAAAAGAACGTACTTTAGGCATGCTCATCTCGGATGCTTGGTATACAATCGTTGGCTTGTTGGTAAGCGGTTTGTTTATGCATACGCCGGTGGAAGTGTATTTCACACCTTAAGCACACACGACACTAAGTCTGCACATTGCACAGTCACGCGTCACAATACTAGCATCGCTACTTTCGCCTCGTGATCTTCGCTGGGTTCACTTTCATGGTGAATAGCCTCGACAGCCTCTTGCTGAAGTTCTGGTGCCGGGCAGGAGCAGCGAACTTTTCATTCCTCACCTTTTGAAAGGAGCACTCGACACTGAAGTTCTCTCGGAACACTTCCCATGTCTTGCTCTTGTGCGGGTTGTCTAACTCAGATCTTTCCAGTTTCAGACGGTTGTGGTTGATAAATCCAGTGTGAAACCAGAAAAACCAAGCCGTCTTTTCATACCCCTTCGGAGCTTTCCGAGAGCTACACTTGAACTTGAACCTGATGTCTCCTTTGAATGTCGGCACCGACTGAAACGTCACGAACATCTCATCGACATCTTTATCGTAGAGACGTAGCGAGCCCTTCCCAAAGTGGTTCTCATAGATGTTGCCGTCTTCGGCTGAGTCGATGACTAGAGTCAAGTCAGAGCCATCGCCCTTGCCGACCGTCGACATGCCCCAGATGCGAATGCTCCTCAGTGTCATCTCGACTTCACCGGGCAGCTTGTGCTTGTGGTTGCGGATGGCTTCGTAGTAGCCGACGTACCTGCACTGGCTCGGAGTCTCAACGCCCTGGAAGCTGTTGCCCTGGCTCGTATCAGTGCGACGAGATCCGAAGAAGGACAGGCTATCCTCCGCGGTGGAAAAGAGTCCATTGTCTACCAAGTATACGCAGACCATGGAACCGGTCCTTCCTTTGCCGCCCTTGCAGTGTACGGCTATCACGTTCTTGTCGTCCTGGTCCAGCCAATCGGACGACAGTTTAGCGAATTTCAGCATGTCCTTGCACGTGGGTGGGTTGTGGTCTTCGACGAAAAACCTCTCCACTTGGTCGTCGAAAATTCTGGTATCGTATCCTCTTTCGTTGCAAAGATTGAAGATCTTGTAGTGGCCTCCATGCTTGGTCTCGAAGAATCGGGCTACCTCGGTGATCGGGTTTCGGTACAACGTCATGTGCCCCGAGGAAGGGAAGCTCATGGCTATGACCCGGTCTGTGACATAGGTCAGGTCAAGGTCGAAGCCGTCGTCATTGTACCGTCTCTTGTTTTGTGAAACGAGCTGTCTTGCGGCACGCTTGATGTTCTCAGCTTCATAATGCAGTCGAAGGAAGTGAGCCAGCCTACAGAATCGCAATGCAAATATGAAATGCCAGAAGGCAGGTGAACGTCTATCTTGAAGCAAGTAGTACTCTCCTTCCTGAATTCTATCTACCAATATATACGTTGTACCGACAGTTGATGCAACAATGATGAAAATATCCAGTATGTTGTACCAGAACCGAAAGAAGGAACCCCCAAATGCAAATGCTCTCAGGCAAAGCTCGACTACAAAACACCACGAGAAAACGAATGAGCACTGAATGAAGTAGAAGTGTTCATCCATATCTCTTGTTACCAAGTCTATAATGATCAGCGTAATGTCAGCAATGATCATTGCTGCAATTAGAATGCGAGATGTGATGTGTTCCAGGACCTTTTGCATTGTCCATTGTAGATACTGATACGTTCCCGAGCCTGGCTCCGGCATCTCTTGCGCCAGAACCATGAACGCCTCATCATCATCCTTCTCATCAGCGTCTTCTGGTTGTTCGTCTTGAGTAGCATCGTCCTGTAAGAGGAACTTCGAGGCTCGCTCGATGACTTTGGCGGCATTTTGTCCGGCGTCAAATCCGACGTGCTGGGATGCGTTAAGTCCTGGCTTGTGTGCCGAAGACTCGTCTCTAGGGATAGAGAGACGATGGCGATTGAATGATTCATTTGATGCCGTGCCGAGAGTTTGATAATGATTGGATCCATCCAACGTTTTGAGCTGTGGAGCTTCCACATCTTCATGGTACTTTTGAAAGAGAACTGAGCGGTGAATTTCCTGGAAAATAATAGTTTCATAAATATTAATCCAACCATTAACATTTGCCAAACAGTTGAAGATCCACCTTCATCCCTCGCCAGTGCAGGGCAAAACTGCTGCATCTCCGTGTGACCCTTTGTAGACTTGCCCCTATTTAATTGAGCTGGAGATTCGATTCAAAGTCAGACATGTTGCTTTTGATGAGAGGAAGCCGTTGATACCCGATTTTAGGATCCTGGGACCTTTGGGTGACCTCGTCTTGGGCCAGGACTATGATCCATATAGCAAATTACGTATGTACCGATAAGATGGCTTCTAATCAAACTAGAGCCGTGTTTCAAGAACCAAAACATTCCTTGTCAGTGGAATGTGTTTTGATGCATTCTAGGGATAGGCTGACCTTTATTCCCTGTCCAATGTCAAAAGGTCATCTTAGGTGATCTGAGGTCAGTGGCTTGTCACCAGCAAAAACGCAGAAGTTCACAAGTTGCAGTCATCGATATGATATACGGGACGCTAGTCTCGCTTGACATGATATTGAGAAACACATTACAAGTTACGAGTTGTAGGGTTAGGATTGATAAAATGTTAGAATATGTTACATTGTTCATCGGTAAGGAATTGAACATTTTGTGGCAATCGGATGACAAATATGTGCGTTATTCCCGGAAAAAGCAAGGACGTATATCACCCTCTTGCACTGCACTGGCGAAGGTTAATGGGTTTCCTATCTTGCATAAACGAGAAATAAAATGACTATGATCACTTCGAAAGTTACAAATTGGACGCCAAGTAAGCTGCGCATCACTGATGAAAACAAGTAAAGAATACTGGAAGTCATATTCATTTTCCTACTTCGTTTAGGTCGCTAATATAGCATAACGCGCCTGTGTTTATTTCGCGGAAATTCAAGCAATGTAGTCCACATATGTGTTCCCCCGCCTCAGTATACTCACAGTTATCGAATTCTGTCTTTCTGACATTCCAGACAGTAGCCCATAAATGAAGGCATGCCAGTTCTCAGGAAGATTCTGTAGATCTACAGCTTTTGTTCGGTATTAAGTCGTGTACATCTTCAAGCTAAGAAAACGTCGGGTTGTTCTTAGCACTTGAACTATTAGCACTTAAGATGTTGAACATTCCATGAGTTTAACGATGTTATTAACAACTGTTGAAACTAAAATCATTGGTTCATTCAAGCTACCACTTTGCGGCCTTGTACTGCTTGTACGGCCTCGCCACTGGTCTTTGCACTGGGCATCAAATTTCGGCTCTTAAAAACGTTCTTCTTAGCACGTGTTCCTTTTTATAGTGTGTTCGCACTACGTGATGCAATTTTTATTTCTGTTATATCGCTGCCGGTTTTCAGCAAAATAACGTTTACAAAGTATAACCTAAAAACTGTTTTTTTCAAGTTGGTTATGAGGAAATCCGGTGATTTTAAGGCAATTTGATTTTGAGTAAATCTAATGTTTGTTGAATATCAATAAGGGAGTATTTTATTCGAGAAAACGTCAGTTAATTGTACTGAATTGAACTAGCATGGATGCTAAAATAGAGTTGCCTTTCTCCAGTTCCAATGATATTATTTTTGAATAACAGTAAATCTTCTATCACAGTGTTCTGAGATTATTTTCCATTGTCATAAGCGTTTAATCCACACAAGGAACATAATTCATTGGAGTTTTTTATCGATGAAGTTTATATGTCATAGGGGAATGCTACCAAGATCATAGGACTTTCATAAAACGGTTTATACATTGTACATCATCCCAGATGAAGGCTTTTTGAGATTAATATCTGTTTGAATTTTCTCTCTTCATGCTAATAAGTAGGTACCATGCAACTCTTCAAATCTTTTCAAAGTTAACCAATGTCAATGCCTCAAGTCATCAGACCAGTTCCCAGGGAACAACATTGAAGAAATATTTGCTAACTTTTGTTAGTAACAGCATAGTGAGCCCAGTTTGACTCTCCTGGTAACACCTGCTTACCATCATAGAACAGCCTGCTACCAATGAAGCACGAATAGGATATCAGCCAAGTACATACCTACTATTTTGCTACCAGACTGCCACTACTTCTGAGCCACTTTCAGTCTGACACACCCGACTAAGCAATGGTATTTAATATTCCGCTCGTTACGACCCTTGCATTGTGCCGTTACGCGGGGAAGGGGTTGACTGGTAACTGCACAACGTCGTTTTTGCAGTTTTCCTTGCAAAACAAACCAAGATTCAGCATTCAATAGCAAACGTTCAAGCCACTGCTCCTTATGTGTAAGCCATAACTCAGGCCTCAATCCTTAGTTCTTGTTTCGGACGAATAAGGCTGACTTAGGTGTTGGCGATAAAAGTTTCATTAATTATTATAATATCCACCTGAGGGTCTCCTAGACCGTTTCAAACCCATGTTTTGGTCTTAAGTATTTCATCTGGTTGAATGTTTTCGCACATGAACACAAAAGTTCAGATGCAACTTGAAAACTCTTAGGCGTTGTCGATTTGCTCCGGTATCAATCCCCCCCCCCCCCTCCGGTTGACCTCCGAGGCCTTGTTTCCCAGAATCCATAGGAAAAAAACTTGTTACCCGTGCTATTACGTTTCTAAGGGAGGAAGGGTCGAACTGTTTCTGAAATTATCTGCGAACGTTTTGAATCGATTACAATTATTTATTTTTTAAAGCAATCTATATCACCAAACGGAGCACCTTGGTGAATTTCTAATTGGGAACAACTGGTCGTACTAAATCGCTCGAAATGGTAAAAAGGTAAAATGTCCAACCACAAACTATATTTCAAGGCACGTGCCGACAAATAAAAACAATTTGCCCGCGCACG